>CAEFZX010012011.1:0-21376 GCA_903066825.1 Alfaro cultratus | reverse complement strand
GCGCTCTGCAGGCTGCGCTCAGGACCTGTCCAGGCCCTGTCCAGGCCCGGTCCAGGCCCGGTCCAAATCCGGTCCAGATCTGGTCCAGGCCCGGTCCAGATCCGGTCCAGTCCCGGTCCAGGTCCGGTCCAGATCCGGTCCAGGTCCGGTCCAGATCTGGTCCAGGCCCGGTCCAGATCTGATCCAGGCCCAGTCCAGATCCGGTCCAGGTCCGGTCCAGATCCGGTCCAGGCCCTGTCCAGGTCCGGTCTAGATCCGGTCCCGGTCCGATCCAGATCCGGTCGAGGTCCGATCCAGGCCCAGTCCAGGACCAGGCCTGGCCCAGTCCAGGACCAGGCCTGGCCCAGTCCAGTCCGGATCTGGACCGGATCAGGCCCGGTCCAGATCCGGTCCAAGTCCGGTCCAGATCCGGTCCAGATCGGGTCCAGGCCCGGTCCAAGCCCGGTCCAGGCCCGGTCCAGATCCTGTCCAGGTCCGATCCAGATCTGGTCCAGGTCTGATCCAGATCCGGTCCAGGCCCTGTCCAGGTCTGGTCCAGGTCGGGTCCAGGTCCAGAGGATTAATGGAGTGTGTTTGTGTTTCCAGGTTCCTCAGCGGACCACCTCCATCTCCCCGGCTCTGGTCCGGAAGAACTCTCCAGGAAACGGACCGGGCCTCGGCCCGCGGGCCGGAGCGCACCTCATCCGGGCCAGGTGCTGCCCGGAACCGTCCCGCTGCCACCCGAACCGTTTCCTTTCAAAGACTGACGCTGTTTCTGTTACCGTAGCAACCCTGACCTGAGGAGGACCGACATCTCCATGGAAACGCCTCTGAAGAGGACGAGCAGCGGCAGTTCGTCCAGCTCCAGCACCCCGAGCTCCCAGGGAGGCTCCAACGAGAGAGGTGGGGCTGGATTACACTTAATCTGGATTACACTTAATCTGGATTAAATCAGAGCTGGAGGCACGTTAGTCTGGATTACACTCAATCTGGATTAAATTAGAGCTGGAGGCATGTTAGTCTGGATTACACTTAATCTGGATTGAATCAGAGCTGGAGGCACGTTAGTCTGGATTACACTTAATCTGGATTAAATCAGAGCTGGAGGCACATTAGTCTGGATTACACTTAATCTGGATTGAATCAGAGCTGGAGGCACGTTAGTCTGGATTACACTTAATCTGGATTGAATCAGAGCTGGAGGCACGTTAGTCTGGATTACACTTAATCTGGATTAAATCAGAGCTGGAGGCATGTTAGTCTGGATTACACTTAATCTGGATTGAATTAGAGCTGGATTAACTATGAAACTGGTTCAACTTTAAAACTTGATTAATTTGAAACTGGTTCAACTTTTGAACTGGATGAAATTTAAAACTAAAGTAACGTAAATCTGGATTAACTATTAATTGTTTGTTTCTGTTTTCAGGTAACTCGACTGCTAAACCCGACGGCTCCACTCTTTCCTCCCACGACGCCAAAGACGACAGCAGAGAGCTGACCCGGCCCAGCCGGCCCGCGGTGAGCGCTCACAGCTAACGCTAACGTGTCTGCGTGTGTGTGTGTGTGCGTGTGTGTGAGTCCCATGAACTCAGCCCTGATCGACGGGCTGACCGCTCTGTTTCTCCTCTCATCCTGTCCTCCATCTGTCCTTCTGTCGTCCCTCAGAGTTATAAGAAAGCTTTAGACGAGGTCAGTGGCATTTCTCCTCTCTTTCCACCCTGTCTTCTAGTCTTCTAGTCTTCTCGTCTTTTCGTCCTCTCGTCCTCACTGACGTCCATGCGTCCCTCAGGCATGCCATGCTCACCTTTTCCTGTTCCTGGGAATGTTTGACCGATTCTGTCCCGATGCCAATCATGTGGATTGAACTGTGTGGAACAAAAAGAAACATAACTGGGTGAAAATCTGAATTAGCATAGCAACGCTGAGCTTCTCTGGGTTTCAGAAGTTGGGGTTCGGGGGCCATTTGTGGTCCCCAAGCTGAGTTTTTGAGCCCTGATTGCAGTTTTTAATTTCAGCGTAAACAAACAAAGCAGGCCTGGTTGCCTAAAAATCTGAATTTAATTATTATTAAACATTTTTAGAAAAAAGCCTTTGGTACGTCTCACATTCAGATGAAAAAATGTTTCCATAAGTTTCAGTTAGAAATATTACATTTATAGTTTATTGTGGAGCAAAAATATCAATAATAAAATCTGTAATAAAATAATAAATATACAGTAACATAAATCATGTAATAAAGTACAATTAATAAACAATAAAATACAATAAAATCATATTATTTTGGTGTTATGATGATTTTGGCTCCACTTCTGGTGTAAAATAATTTTTTTAATTAGCAAAACTTTAGTGCATTTAATTTCTACATTTACCCTTTTTTTAAATGTTTTGTTGTACAATTATTTTCCGTTTTCAAACATAAATTTGCTTCATGAAAGGATGAAAATTAATCCTGTTTGAAAACATCTTTACTTTATGGAATTTTTTTTTTTTATTGTACCAGATTATGTGATTGTTGCATTTCTGATAATTTTCTTTTTTTTTTTTTTTTTAGCTTTTTGTAAAACTTATTTTTATTTCCATATTTTCTTTTTATCCTGGAAAAAAAACTTATTTTAGTTTAGAGAAAAAAGGAGAAAAGTGAGAGATTTCTTCCAGCTTTTCACCCAGTTATTCCTCTTTTTTCTTTCTTCCCTTGTGAAGTTTTGCTGCTGAAATATTTTCCTGTTTCGTCAGACAGGAAGTCGACCTTTGGTCAGTTGCTGTTCGAGTCATGTGACTTCCTGTCGTGTCCCTCAGTGGAAACGTCACTTTTCTCACCTCTGCTGCCATGGTTCATTTTCACGGTCACTCTTTCTTTCTCTCTTTGTCTCTTTCTTCCTCCATTTTCCCTTCCTCTCTTTCTCATCAGGAGGAGTTGGTAAGATTACTCCCCCCCCACCCTAAGCTCCTCCCACCAACCTCACCAAAGCCCCGCCCACTTTGTCCACTTCCTGCCTCTCAGCATCCCTGCTGTGAAATTTTAGAGTGGATTTTTCTCTGGTTGCTTCTGTTTTCATGCTGTGATGCGTCAGCAGCGCCGCCATGTTGCTACAGGAAGAATTTCAATTAAAACCCACAATAATAACTTAATAATCTGTGAAAAAATCAAATAGCCTCAATTTCTCTACTTGTCTTTAATTAAAAACACATCAGTTTATTTATTATTTATTTTATTTAGATAAAAACTAAATTTATTAAGTTTCAATTTATTTTACTTGTTATTTACTTAATTTCAGAACATATGGTCTATTTTATTGAATTACTTTCACATTAATTTATGAATTTCTGTTTAGAAAATCTGGGATTTTAATTAAGAGTTTTTAATATTAGTTTAATATTTTAGATTTTTTCTTACAGACATAATATGTCATAATTACAACATTTAAATCCATAATCAATTATTATTGATAATTGTTATTCTTTAATCTTAATTAAAAAATATTACACAAAATAAGCTGTTAAACTGTTCTCAAAGTTAAAATTTATTTCATTATAAAATCTAAATAAAGAATCAAAGGATTAAATATTTTATGTAAATTATACAGAATTTCTTTTATTACAAATATTCATTTTTATTGCATCATTTTAATCTTTCTTGACTTTTTATGATTTAAATTTTTTGAATAAAATAAACAAAACATTAAAATATAGTTAAATATTTAAATTGTTTCCTTAAATTTTTTTTGCCTGTAACTGTTTCATAATGTTTTATATTTTTACACAGAATAGATTAATTTGTTAACATGCTTACTTTTTATTTAACCCATATTGTAGGACATTTTCAGTACATTCAGATAAATAAGATTTAAATTTCTGCTGTTTTATTAAATTTTCAGTTATAATTTAGGATCAATTTGCTGATTTATTTCTAAATCCTGCTGCAACATGGCGACAGATGCATTACACAATAATCCAGTCGTTGCATCTCAGTTTATTTCTGTGGCTGCTGGATGTGAAATGTGGGTTTTGCTCTCTGAGCTGTGAGAGCGAGGCATGGTCTGTAGTTCGACTCCCGTCATGTTCTGTCCTGCTGCTTGCTGCCCGTCATGACGGAGATCCAGAACATTTCAACGGACCAACGACCTGCATGGCGTCTCCCAGACCTGTGATGCTCCTGCCCGTTTTGCCTGCTGGATTCTTCCAACACTAAATGTTACTTTCCAGAACTTACAACAGACTTTTATGATCCTACAGGATCATTTTCAGGAATTTGTTTGGAACGAATTGGTTACATTTCTGAACCTAAAATACAAAAACTTTCTTAAACTTACCAGTAATTTTCTAATGTTCATTTTTGTTATTTGTAAAACTTTAGAGTTAAATTAACTCTCAAAGGTTAAATGTTACTTTCTTCAACGTAATGCAAACGTTGCTCTCTCAGAACTTTAAGGTTAATTTGCAGATTGTTTTCCTGGAAATCACCTGGAACTGACAGGTTATTTTCCAAAACATGTAGTTACTTCCTAAAACCTGCACAATATTCTGCTGGACTTTTTCTGTATTTAATTTCAGTTTTACTTTCCAGAACTTATTCAAACTGCAAAGGTTAATTATCTGGAACTTTCCATAACCTTTTATGGAATTTAAAAGCAAACATTTCCAGGAACCTGTTAGGAACTAATAGGTTCCTGGAACTTTATGGGACATTTGGAGTTTTAAGTGATTCTTTCTCAAACCTGCCAGGAATTAAAAGGGTTTTTTTTCTCACAATTGTAAGGATTTTAAGTTCAATTTGCAGGTTGATTTACTGGACCATGCAGGTTACGTTCCAAAGCTTACATCTTACATATGAGGTATCAGTTTTCATACCTAAATATTGTGATTTTTTAAATTTATAAGTCACTTTCCAGGAACTTACATGAAACAACCTGTTAACTCTAAAACATGAGTTGTAAACTCCAGAAAGTCATGTGTAAGTCTGGGAAAGTAACAAATATGGGTAAGTTCTGCAAAGAAACCTGTAAACTTTATAAATGTAGTAAAAAGTTCTGGCAGTAATTAAATTCCTTTCAGGCTTTTTTATTTTTTATTTTGCTGCAGTCAAAGATACATTGAGGCTCTTAAAGCACTTGATGTGTTTCTTTAAAAAACTGCAGTCCAATGAAAAATTTAAGAAATTATAAATGTTTTTTAATGCAAAAACACTTTTTTACTAAGAACTCTTCTCTCCGCTTATTAATCAGGTTTGTTTGGATTAAAAATATAAAATTAGCTGAAAGTTTCTGGCTTTGTGGTCATTTTATGAAACAAACATGTAGGTAGATCTGCTGTCCTTTCAGGGTTTGATAATATATAATAATATTTTATTAATAACTGTGGGTTATCCGTCCTGCAGGACCTGACGGCTCTGGCCAAAGAGCTGAGAGAGCTGCGGCAGGGAGAGGAGACCAGCCGTCCGCCGGTCAAGGTCACGGACTACTCTTCATCCAGCGAGGAGTCGCACAGCAGCGAGGATGAGGAGGGAGAGGGCGGGGCTAATGATGGATCGGTGGCCGTTAGCGACATACCGCGGATTATGTGAGTAACACTAGATCTCCTAAAGAGAGCGAACCAAATGAACGGAGCTAAACCTGGAGTTTAACCTTTTGACCTTCAGGCCTCCAGCGAGTCAGAGCTCCAACGAGTCCTTCGGCGTGATGGGAGGTCATAACGACGCCCACGGTGACCCGTACGGAGACGGCATGCAGGACAGCACGCTCATGATGCGGGAGGTGAGTCCAGGTTAAACTCCGACCCGGCCAAGATGTTCTGGTTCCGTCTGGGTTCGGATCATTAGCACAGGTCTGGAAAAGTCTTAAATTTGGTTTAGTGAAGCTGCAGAAACGCTGTGGATCTGATCTGACTCAATAAATTAAACATTAGTTTAAACATTCAGTTAAATCCTGAATGTTGATATTTGATTTCCAGACATTTTATTTGGTTTTACTTCGGACGTTACTAGTTTTATTCAAACTCTGGACCTGCAGCGCGTCTTTTTCTCCTGAATTAAACTCCACCGCCGGCAGCCTGACCTCCATCACCGCCTCGCCGCTCAGGGGCCACGCCCCCTTCTCTTCTCTTCTTCCAGAGGCTTAGGGGACGGAGGCGGAGCTCTGCCCCCGGCAACAGTTACCACGGCAGCGCTAATCCGTTCCTTGGCAACACCAACCTCCCAGATCTGGTGCAACAAAGCACCTCTCCTCTGGGCCGCGCCTCCTTGGTCCAAGTAGGTGGAGCAGAACCCGGCCCTTATGACAAACCTCCGTCACCCTGTCCAAACCCCGCCCTTTGACCTTTGACCCACATCATCACCTGACCACTGACCCCTCCAACAAACACGGCAGCGTCTGAACCGGGCGGGACGTTACCTTCAGCACCACCGGTTCATTTCTGGTCATAAGGAGATTTTCCATCATTCTGGTTAAACAAAAACAAACAGATGGAGACGGAAGAGAAAACTAGAATCAAACCTCGTTGGTGTTTAAATCAAACATATTTTAATGTTGGATTCAGGATCTGCAAGGTGTCCAGACTGCAAAAACTCAAAATCCTACCAAATGTTTAGTCTAGTTTTAGTTCAATAATCTCAGTACAGCAGCTTGTTTTAAGTTAATAAATCTGGTTCCACCAGCAGATTATTTCACTTGTGACATTTTCTCCATGTTTTAAGTGAATCTATCAGTTGGACCAGTTCATGAAGCCTCCAACCAAACAAACCCCATCATCAAACCTGGTGGTTTTACCCCAACAACAGAAGGATTGTGTACAGCTTTTACCTTTAGCAGTTACTCATTCTCAACATTTCCTCTCTGTACCACTAGAGGGAGCTGCTGTGCCACTGGGGAGTTGGTTCTGTTTCTGTTCTTCTACGATTATATTTCATTCCACCTTCAAGTTGACTTTAAGATGTTTAATCTATGGCAACATTTAAGTAGACATTTGCATAACTTAAACTTATTTTAGAGGAAAAATCTTTAGCAAAAGTTTATTTTGATCATAAATGGTTTAATTGTACCTCATCTTCTCTCCTTCTTTTCCTCCATCTTTCAGTTTTCCAGCCTCTGAACCAGGAAGTTCCCACCATTTTTCTGACAAAATAAAGGAAACAACTTATCAGAGCTTTAAATTAACCCCATGTTTCCTTTATTTTGAGTCCTGAGTGCTGATCAGATCTGAGTGTCTGCTGTGTTTCTGTGTCCTGCAGTACGGGATGGGAGGCAGCGGCGGCTCCAAGGCGTCCTTCACCCCCTTCGTTGACCCCCGGGTGTACGGGACCTCGCCGACCGAAGACGACGAGAAAAACTCTGCCGCAGGTACGATTCAGCTCCTCCTTCATGGAGAGGAACGAAACATTTCTTACTTTTCCAACGTGACGATGTCTATCTTCAGCCATCTGTAGTTATTTTTAAAAGGACGTCAATAAATACAGCACAGAGAAACCAAAACTAGAACGCACAACATAAAACTGTGTTAATGTACTACTTAATGTAGTCTAAATAGCAGCTGTGGGCACCACTAACCGCACTAACCCAAAGTACTAATCAAAAACATTCGTTCCACAAACGATAAAGAGCTACTCCAGCATGGTACTTAGCAGAAGCTAAAGCAACGACTTAAAAACGTCTAAACAGTCAATAAACAGTCAATAAACAGTCAATAAACTGTCAATAAACAGTCAATAAACAGTCAATAAACAGTCAATAAACTGTCAATAAACAGTCAATAAACAGTCAATAAACAGTCAATAAACTGTCAATAAACAGTCAATAAACAGTCAATAAACTGTCAATAAACTGTCAATAAACAGTCAATAAACAGTCAATAAACAGTCAATAAACTGTCAATAAACAGTCAATAAACAGTCAATAAACTGTCAATAAACAGTCAATAAACAGTCAATAAACAGTCAATAAACAGTCAATAAACAGTCAATAAACTGTCAATAAACTGTCAATAAACAGTCAATAAACTGTCAATAAACTGTCAATAAACAGTCAATAAACAGTCAATAAACTGTCAATAAACAGTCAATAAACTGTCAATAAACAGTCAATAAACAGTCAATAAACAGTCAATAAACTGTCAATAAACAGTCAATAAACAGTCAATAAACTGTCAATAAACAGTCAATAAACAGTCAATAAACAGTCAATAAACAGTCAATAAACAGTCAATAAACTGTCAATAAACTGTCAATAAACAGTCAATAAACTGTCAATAAACTGTCAATAAACAGTCAATAAACTGTCAATACAGATGTTGATCCTCATTCAACTGAAAGTTTACAAAAAAATCTATCATTTGAATTTCTCTCTTAGACCTCAACTTCCACCATTATTATTATTATTATTATTATTATTATTATTATTATTACATACATAAGTGAAGCTCAGTGGGCTAAAAGAAACGGGCATCATTGTTTTTATATAAATAAACATTTTAAAATTGATAAAAATGGGAATGTGTGCATAAAGCAGATTTGTTTTGATCAGGTTAATTTTTGTGTTTTCTGCAGCTCTGTTTGCTGATGAGCTGCTGAAACACGAGCAGGAGCAGGCGCGGCTCAACGAGGCCCGGAAGATCTCGGTGGTCAACGTGAACCCGACCAACATCCGGCCGCACAGCGACACCCCCGAGATCAGAAAATACAAGAAGCGCTTCAACTCTGAGATCCTCTGCGCTGCTCTGTGGGGTGAGACGCCGGCGGACGCCGCGCAGGAACCGGCATGTTTCTGCAGGAAATAAAAAGGTTTTTCTGCAGGAGTGAATCTGCTGGTGGGGACAGAAAACGGCCTGATGCTGCTGGACCGAAGCGGCCAGGGAAAAGTTTACAACCTGATTAACCGAAGGCGTTTCCAGCAGATGGACGTCCTGGAGGGACTCAACGTCCTGGTCACCATCTCAGGTTAATCTGACGTTTAATGTCTGATGCCCAAAGTCCTTAAAGGTTTCAGCCAACAAAAGCTTTTAACTGGAACTTTAAGATTAAATGTATTTATTTTATTCTTTAAAGGTGACACGTTATGCTTCCTTGAATAGGTTGTGATGGGTCTATGGCCTATACAAAACATTTTCATTAAAACTTATTCTTAGCTGAGATTCCAGTCTGGTCAGTTCTGCCTACTACAA
This sequence comes from Alfaro cultratus, assembly GCA_903066825.1. Lineage (NCBI taxonomy): Eukaryota > Metazoa > Chordata > Actinopteri > Cyprinodontiformes > Poeciliidae > Alfaro > Alfaro cultratus. The sequence continues at coordinate 12,247 of CAEFZX010012011.1, read as the reverse complement.
GCTGTTTTAGGGCGCCTTGTCACATTAGCTGCTGGCCATGTCCAGCTAAATGTTTCATGTGCAACTTTAAATGTTGCACATGAAAATGGCTGCAAACAGATGCACAATTATACAGCCATACATCTTTGAAAAGCATTAGTAGAGCCTCCTCCACAGCCAACAAGAAAGCAGCAAATGGATTCTGAATGGCAAGTCAAAAACTTGTCTTTTCCAGCAGCCATTGTACTGCGGTAAAACCAGCTGACTGAACGTGCTGGAGGTCCATTTGGGTTGCTAGGTAACAGGGTGGTTCATCTGGGGTTGCTAGATGAGAGGATGTAATTGCTGATTTGTGACGTTACATTAGAAAGGTTTTTGAAGTGGCTCGTTTTTCAGACACCAAAAAACTTTAGATTATTTCTAAAAAACGACTGGGTCTTTTATTTTAAGTGCTTGGGCTGTTTTTAGAAGCATCTGAGACCCAAATGGAAACATAATAATTTGAAAAATATGAATTTTTCACAGTAGGTCTCCTTTAAACGATGGTTTTTAACCGACTGCTTTAGAGACTAACTGGTGAATTCATCAGGTCTTAACTTGCCCACATCAGTCCTGCCTGGGAAACACCTGCCTGTTGCCACATTGAAGGCTTTGCCTCTTGATATACAGTTTAAATAAAACATCAAAACATTTCTAAATTTCTAAATCTTGGGTGGATCTGCAGGTGAGTTGAAAATAAACCTGTAATTTGTGATTGTGCAGGGAAGAAGAACAAGCTGCGAGTTTACTACCTGTCCTGGCTGAGGAACAGGATATTACACAACGATCCGGAGGTGGAGAAGAAGCAGGGCTGGATCACGGTGGGGGAGCTGGAGGGCTGCGTTCATTATAAAGTCGGTACGTTGTCAGCTTACAACCCCAGTAAAAACACAATCCCTGTTAGGTTTTCATTATATTTAAAATTACTTAAATTAAACTTAATAAGAAAAACTATTTATTATTTTCTCCTTGTCTTAATGTGTTTTTTGAATATTTTCCTGCAGTGAAATACGAGAGGATTAAATTCCTGGTGATCGCTTTGAAAAACTCAGTGGAAATCTACGCCTGGGCACCAAAACCTTACCATAAATTTATGGCCTTTAAGGTAAAAACAAAAGGCTGGGAGGATCAACTAACAGTGATTTATATTTGTGAATAGAAGATACAGAAATATTTGGTCAAATTCAGAAGTTTAGTGCTCAAAATAAAAATTAGACAATAAAACCAAGCAGATAGGGCTGCAGAAAAGAAGAAGAATGAGCCACGACCTGCTATCCCTGCTGAGGAGAAAAACATTTTATTTTATTTTTTTTTAGAAAGTTGATCAACTTAAAAATGTATGATATTGTTCTGTGTTTTCTTTAACGAGGCAAACCTGTGAGACTTTTTCTGTTTCAGATCTACAATTATTTACATATAACTTCTCTACAGAAATGAGATTACATTGTTTGTTTGATTAAAATATTAACTAAAATTATAATGAAAAACAAAAAAGGTTTGGTGATTTTAATAAAAATCTAAATTTCATATGTAGCGCAAGCTTAACATTTTTAGCCCCGATGGCTAAAATTTACAATTTATTATAATTTTAAATACTGACTAAAGTATAAATACTGACTAAAATGCTTTACGGAGGAATGTAATGAATACTCAACTGTGTATTTTGGTACTTTTTTAATCTCTCACTCTCCTCTCTTCCTCTCAGTCTTTCACCGATCTGCAACATCGCCCCCTGCTGGTGGATCTAACTGTGGAGGAGGGCCAGAGGTTAAAGGTCATCTATGGCTCCACTGTAGGTTTCCATGTGGTCGATGTGGATTCTGGAAACCCTTATGACATCTACATCCCCTCACATGTAAGTGATTCTTTTTCATGAGTCACAAGATAAAAAGATTCATAAGCTGAAGAAATGAACCAAAAGCCAATTTCAAGTTAGATTTGTACACTCTAAAACCCCAAAGATAAAACTGTTTGTTATTTTAGCTCCAACACGATGATTATTATTAATTTGACATTCAACTTAAGAATGATGCAGGACAAAAAGGAACAGGAAACATCTGAAGACAGAGCCATTGATCAGCTGCTTGACTCAAGACTTTTGCACAGTCCTGCGACTTCATTAAGTCAAAAACTGCGTCAGCAAGAACATAATGAGACAGTAAAGCCAGTTGAGTCAGTGTCCTCTTCTAACCCTGCCGGTGTTTCAGTCAGAGATGGATGAGGAGAGGGAGACGGTGACCATAGCAACCGCCTCTCATCACCTTTTGGCGCTGTTGAGTCACGCTGTGTCCGTTTCCATGGCGAGCCGCCTCTCTCTCCGCCTCACCCTGTCATCCCGTCTCGGCTGCCTCACAGATCCAGGGTCAGGTGACCCCGCACGCCATCGTGGTCCTGCCCAAGACGGACGGCATGGAGATGCTGCTGTGCTACGAGGACGAGGGCGTCTACGTCAACACCTACGGCCGAATCACCAAAGACGTGGTGCTGCAGTGGGGCGAGATGCCCACATCCGTCGGTACGTCAAAGAGAGAAACAAACATGTTTCATGATTCAGAATGAGCTGCAATCCTTCATGTAGATAGAATAGAATAGAACAGATAGAATCTGACAGAGACACAGATTCTATCTAAAATGCTACCAGAGTATTTATTTGACCGTTTCCTCCTTAAAGCTGCAGTACGTAACTTTTTTACATATTTGTTGAATCTGTCGTCATGTTATGACATCATGGACTGAGACAGATAATCTGTGAAAAGATCAAACTCATCTCCCTTCTCCCAGCGCTCCCAGTGCTCCCAGTACTAACTGGAAACTTGAGGATTTATATCTTAGGTTAGAAAAGTTTTAACGATTTAAACATCCCATAATACCTCAGGCTGGTTGTCCTGCTGAACCTCCAGGATTATTCTGGGTTTAACTCCATACATCTTCACCTCTGCCCTGTTGAAGAAACCCATCCCACAGCATGACGCTGCCTCCACCGTGCTTCACAATGGCGATGGATGTTTAGGTTGATGTGCAGGTTAGTTTCCTCCACAAAAAGTGTTGGAAACAGGAGAAACAAAGATGTGTGTTCAACACAATATTTCAGTTTGCAACAAAGAAATTAAAAATTGTAGATTTTGTTTTAAAAACAAGGTGAAACTTTTTGGATTTTCTTAAAAGCTTTTGCTTTAGACGGCTTCAGGGAACGAGAGACGTTTTCTAACAGAGGAAGCTGCGTTTCAAGCTGAACCTGCTCTTCTTCTGCAGAGTCGCGTCCTGACAGGGCGGCGTTGTTATGATACGGACTCCACCCAAAACAAGTCGCTCCACATTCCTCTGGATTGTAAATATCTTCTAGATCCGCATCAGGCTTCTGGCTCTGACTGGACAGATTCTTATTCTGCCAGAGCTGGAAGACTTGAGTTAAAGTATTGATCAGTTACAGATATAAAATCATGATCCATTCAGATCAAACCAAGCCTCTGATCTGATCAGTCCGATAGAGAGAAGTTCTGTCAGTGATTGTTTTGAGTTTCTCTCTCCATGTTGGTGTATTTACATGTACATTTGGTCCTGCTGTCCCGGCAGCCTACATCCACTCCAACCAGATCATGGGCTGGGGGGAGAAGGCCATCGAGATCCGCTCCGTGGAGACGGGACACCTCGACGGCGTTTTCATGCACAAACGAGCTCAGCGCCTCAAGTTCTTGACGGAGAGAAACGACAAAGTGAGTCTGAAACCAACTCAGACCCGACTCACATTTAGTCTCATTTAGCAAAACTTTAAAAAAAAAATAAACCAATTAATCAGTTAATTTGGCTCTAAATAGGTTGATTCTTACCAATCTTAGCAGGAAATAATGATAATAATAATGTGTCACCTTTAAATGGTAAATTTACTGAACTGAAGTAGAACTTTTCTAGCCACACTGACCAATCAAACGATCCTAAACTCTTCCAGGTTTATAAACCGACTGGTTTCTTTGGTTTCTTCTGCTGTCAGGTTTGAAAGTTTTCCTCGCTCTCTGCAGGTTTTCTTCGCCTCGGTTCGCTCTGGAGGCAGCAGTCAGGTTTTCTTCATGACCCTGAACAGAAGCTCCATGATGAACTGGTAACCTGCCCCGCCCCCCGCTGGGAGCCACGCCCCTTCGCCGGAGGGACGATGGAGGACGTGTTTGTGCGTGTTTATATGTGTGTGTGAACTCATGGACGACGACAAGCTGCTGACTGGACTGCACATCTGGAGGAGGTGCTAACCCACAGCAGAGCGTCCCTACTTAGACATCCTGACGCTGTAGGGGGCGCTGCGCGCTGCGGGTCCTGTGGTTGGTGTGACTGCCTGCAGAGCGAAGGTCACCCCACAAGGTCGGCGCTTTGGCCTGCTGGGCCGGACTGAGGGTGGATCTGGAGCCTTTAAGGACCTGACCAGTAGCCTTTGAGTGGGGAAGCTCTTTGTGTAGCACATGAGTGACTTTCATCCAGGGTGTTCACACTGCGATGCACAGGCCTGCCTGCTGCAGCGAAACCCCACGGCTGTAGTTTAGTGAGTAAGCAAAGTAGCATTAGACAAAAAAAATGAGATCATAAATGCAATTAAGATTGTTTTCATCTCACAAAGCCAGGATGATTTATTATTTCTGTTTTATTAGATTGTGTCTGAATTGCTCACATGTGAGAACAGAAACACAGAACCTGCTGGGAGTGAAAATCCTTTTGGTTTCACTTTTAGGAATAGAAATGCACAACTTTCAGAAGCAACAAGCAAAACGCACCAGAATATGAAATGATTCGGATTCTGGGCGCCTCCTCATCAAATCTGACAATCTTAAAGGGACAGTAGCAGGAAATCTTTGACCATAACGTCGCAACATTTCACTGTTTCACCGATTATATAAAACCTGCAGCAAATTTTCAATCTGAACTCTGCAAAAACACAAAATCGAGTTTCTAGTGCAAATATCTTAGTAAACTTTAAATATTACAAACACAACTTACAAGCCAATTTTCAGAAAGAAATATCAGCTTTTTAATTTATATAATTCCTTAATATTCTTTAAAAACTTCTAGTTCCACTGATAACATGACATTTCCTCATGTTGTAAGTGAAATAATTTACCAATGAAACTAGAACCTTTTCATCAATATTAATGAATTACTGGCTCCTATTTCATTCTGAAAAGTCATTTGGATGTTAGTTTGGTCTCATTTCAAGTTTATTAAGATATTTACAGTAGAAACTAGACAAAATTACTTTGGAAGTTTTTGTGTTTTGCAGTGAAATGCTTAAAAATGTGACTATAAAGACAGAGCACAGTTCACTGATGAAATGATCAACGTTGTTCCTTCAATGCACATTTTCCAACACATCAGCTTAACGCCGCAGCGCTAAGTTTAACGAGCTAAACTCAAAATACTGGAACATCTGAGACTGTAAAACAGAGAACGCCGACTGCCCAGCTTGAAAATAAAAACAATTAAGTTAATTATTAGAACTCAGTTCAGAGTACTGTGGATAAATAATCATAAAATATAAAACATAAAGAGTGTGATGTGTCGTTCTGGCTGCAGCATCAAAGCTCAGTATGATTAACAACATCAGAAATAAACTATTTGCTCTTTATTAGATGACAAACTATTAAACATTTCATGACAGTTTCTGATTACTTTTCATGAGAAGTGATATATTATCACCTTTTATTGCTTGTTTTCCCTCTTGAAGCAAATTAAGTTTATTTCCAAAATAAAATTTGAACTTCCAAAGAAGTTTAGACCTGAATAAAGTGAACAACTGATTTCCAAAAGCTTTGCAGTTTGTTAGCACAGTTTAAATCACTGCCCTCTTGCATTATTGAGCCATATTTTTCTTATTAACTTCATTTTTGAATATGTTTTGTGTACATATATAAAAACACAATTAGCTGCCAAATAGTTCAAAATAATCCTCCCAAACAAGCTTTCTGTTTCTTTTAGTGGTTTTCTTGACTGTTTTAGCAAAATATAGCAGATTACTTTTCATGTTTTTATTTCTTCACGATGCAACACAGAAACAACTGAAAGAGCATCAGGAGGTGAAACACCGGCTGTGGTTTGAGATGCTCTGAGCTCACAGTGTGAACACTCGCTTTGAGTGATGCTGCTGCTGCTGCTGGAACGTCTGCCGCCTCCCAGGAAACACCGATAATCCTTCAAACAAGCGACGACTGTCAGAGGGAGGAATGGGAGACGACACCCGTCTGCAGCAGCTGCTGCAGCTGTTTGGCTCCTGACAGGAGAAGGAAGCTTGTAGATATTGTACTTTTGCTGCAGCAGCAACACAGTAACAGAAATCTTCACGTCTTTTCTCACTGGAAGAACTCGTCCGTAGAATAGTTGCAAACTTCTGGAAGGTGTTTTTTCTCCTGCCTTGTGTTAAAACCACTTTTTATTTTCTGTTTTAGCTCTTCTGCTTGTTCTCCACTTTTGTAAATACTCACACGGCTGTTTAAAAGCAGACAAAGACAAAAAGGGTTTTATGAGATTTGTTTTTATTTCATCCCTCTTTAAGTCATTATAACCTGGGAACTTTTTCTGAACACTTCCAGGAACTCAATGAGTTTCATTTCGTTCATTCATGGCTGTTTATTTAGTTTGCATGAAGACATACATGTAGAATCGTCTTCACTTGTTATGAATTTCAGGTTTGAGACAAAACACTTGTTGGTTTTACAATAGAAGATGGACAAACCCTGAAAAATGTTAGCATTTTGTGTTTTTTTGGTTGAATAACAGTAAAGATTGTACACTGGAGAATTATACATCTTGGTGACATTTATTATTAATTTCGGTATGTAAAAACCAAGCAGGTGCGTAGATTTTAACTGTAAACGCTGATGAGAGAAAACAGTTTCATCTTTTACTTTATTTCCTTTTAGTTGTTCAAAGATCTTGCAGGATGTGATGAACGTGGCGCTGATGCAGACAGAGGCTGATCATCAACCTGTGAATAAAGAGCAGGAGGCAAAGAATCAATAGATTAAAAGATATTTATACTGTAATAATTTACATGATGATAATATCTTACTGATCATTTTAGAGGACATAAATAATGTTCACTTATCGAAGCTTAGTTGTCTTTCTACAGAATAGAGAACATAGCAAATACTGTAAGAATTTCTAAAAAAAATACAATGTTTTTATCGTGGTATTATTTGTATTTCAATTTTTTGTATCAAGACTGTGAACGTGTGCGACTGTGTGTCTGAGTGTGCAGGTGTGTGCACAGGTGTGTGACATGCATGTGAGCGTCTGTTTTCACCTCGCCTGACTCACTGGGATCAGAAGACGACCGCCGTCCGGCAGCACATCTGTGATGTTTGGAAACCTACAATAAATGTCCTCTCCTTGTACAGCAGAAACCCAGAGCTGCTTCTCTTTCTTCACACAAACCTTCACTTCATGGATGTCAGAGTAACAACCTGCTAGGGCTGAAAAAAGGGTTTCATATTGATAATTATTGATTTGGTGTTTTTGTTTTAAATATCTGAAAGACTTCCAGACTGGTCCAGTGACATTTCCTCTTTTATACAGTTTTTACATCTCACTGCTTTTCATTTTTAAGCAGTTATGAAGAACGATGGCAAAACCTGAAACTGCTGCAGCCCAATTTGCTCAACAGGTTGTTGCTAGGCAACCTAACAGCGAGTGAGTTAGTTGATTCCACCAACCCAGCTTAGTTAGCCGTGAGAAGTTCAGCGGTTCAAGTTTTCCTTTTATCGACTAATCAAGTTTTTTGTTTTTAAAGATATAATTTTTGGACATTTATGGGTCTTTCCACTCGTCTGCTCATCAGCGGCCATCTTGTTTGACCTGCACCTTTTTCAGCTTCATTAATTTGGACTTTGAATTCAGGTTAACTCTTATAACAAAATATAAAGGTCAGGCTAATTTTCTTTTTTTTTTTTTTTTTTTTTACAAGAATATAGCGTTAATATTGACAGAAAAAGTCACCATATTAGGAGAATGAAGCGGTAATTTTATAAGTACTCCAACATGAAAAATAAATAATTATCCATGTTTGTTTCCTCATAATTTCAAGACATTTACCAGGTAAATTCACATCTTTATTCTGCTAATATTATTGTTTTATTCTAAGAATTAAAGCGAAATTCTTGCAGTCAAACCTTAACACTGTTGTTCCACATACAGAAGAGATGATTGAAATAAAAGCCACTTTTTAAAAATATTTTCTGTCATTTGCAATATGTTGAATCATAAAATATTAAACCAAACTGACCCATGGAATCGAGGTTTTAGTCCCATCTGACCAAAGCACACAGTTCCAGTTAAAGTCAAAGTTCAGCACTCCATTTATTTATTTTTGTGATGGTAGGACTGAGAATGTTTTCCCCTGACATCAATCTCAACCAGTCAGTAAATAAATCATTTATAGTTGCTATCAGTGACACTAACAAGCCTCTAGTTTAGGTGAAGAGCTGATTTTTTTAGACATTTCCTAACTTCGCAATGCCGAAGAAAACATTGTTTCCAGTACATCATAAACATCATTTTAAATACTTTTCACCACTTGTAGATGCTGTAACATTGATTTTAGATGCAGTCTTACACGTGTGTCCTGTAAAATAAACATTTCGACCAGAGTTTACTTCAGGTTGAAACACAAAGTTGGAATAAAAGATTTCTGAAGGGAAGTTGGAATTTCCGAGTTTCGTCTACAAATGGAACGCACCACCTGTGTCATCATGTTTCTACCACTGAGAAACATGTAAATTATCTGCTAAATACATCCAAAAATAAAACTTAAATACCAAAATATGTTTTCTACATTTGTTGCATATTAATTATTACGGGTTCCAATAATCCTGCCACTGATAATTTTGTGAAAAACAATTATTACTTAGCTGTAAACTTTAAAAAGACCATTTACAATTTTTCTTCCACTTTACAACTATTTACATTATATTGATTTATCACATAAATCCCAGCATAGCAAAAGGCTAACTCCAGTCTTGTTGCTAATTTTCACCTGTTTTCACTGACTAAATTATAGTTCATGTCTGTTCTGTATGTGCTGACTCCTTACAAATTATATTGTTTTACATTCCAATCGCTAGTCTACGCGTGTTCTGACGTATGTTCATTTTGGACCACTCTTTCTGGGTAGTTAGCTGTTTTTATCCGAGCCTGTAGGATCCTAGGGAAACACAGTATATCGGTGAGCTGACGGGTTGCCGGTTCTCCTCACACAGACTCGGTCTTTCTCCCTGCCTAAATAAGGGTCGCCTCGAACATACCTGGCAACCCTTTCTGCCTGCCCGAACACATAAACGCCCCCCTCCTCCCCGCTTCCTCCGCGGATGCTGCAGTCAAGTTGGCCGCGCATGCGCACTCTCGGTCCTCTTTTTGCTCGGAAGGTAAGTGCGGCATGGCGCGTGTTTCTTCCTTCAGGGAATAAACGGAAAACTTTATCCGTCTTTAGCTCACCTCAGAGTGCATTTAAAGGCAGGGAAGTAGTTTCCTCCCGGTAAGCGAAGCCTTCGGAGTGGCCGCTTTGTTTTGCCGGTGGGTTCCAGTCGGGCGGTGGGGCAGGGTGTGGGAGTCCGGGGCTCAATCAAAGGGACATGCGGCCTTCGGTGGCGAGGCGCTCGGCGTCACGTCGGCCGTGTTTTCCAGCCCTCCACTCTGTCTTCTAGCGGCCAGCCGTTGTTCGTGGAGGCCGTAATAAAAGATGAACCCCGAGCTGCCGTCGAACTTGAAGTGATTTGGAGTCTTTATTTTGCAGCTCACTGCGGTTAGCATCGGTAGCAGCTGTTAGCTTTGCGTTAGCTCACTTATTTAAATAACAGCCACTGTAACGAGTTACGGAGAGTTTGTTTTATTAGCTATTAAACGACGTTTTTTTATTCAATGACGAGACATAACTAACGACAGCCTTACTAAATAAAACTAAATGAATCAGATTTAGTCCAAACCCCGTGGTTATAAAGTAACGGTCTGATATGTCGGTGTTGTTACCAGAAGGCCAAGCTAGCCTGAGCTACTTTCTTAAATTATGCCGTTAATCCCCGGGAGAGACTTATTCCTAATTTGTCTCAGATTTATTCCTCCATTTTTCACTGTGAAAATCAGATTTCTGCTGCTGTAAGTGACCCAGAGCCGGTGGAAGCGGCGCTGGATGACACAGCAGTTGAGCCTCGTGTTTAGCCGGTTAGCCTGATCCACGTTTCATGGACGCTGCGGATTTATCTGTTTATTCAGACCTGATTCAGTCTGACTGCAGAAACAACCAGGATATTAGACATTAGTACCGAAAACAAACCTGCATTTCTGAACTGATCAGTTGGATTACTTTAAAAGGCCCAAAAGGTTGCAAAGGCAGCAAGAAAAACTCATTTAAAGCAAACTCTTAAAATAGAGACTTTAAAATGTAGGAATGAGTAATTACGTAATTACTAAACGTGACAGTAACCATAGTTTATAGTTTTATAAAGTTGGCATATGTATTTAGGGTTTGTAAATGCAGAAGTATATCAGGTTGAGTTTGAATGGATTCCCAGTTAATTCATTGAGGCGTTGGTCCGGTTATTGCTGCTCTATGCCGTCTGAACAAACAAACTGTCTTTAAAAGAAAACGACAAGGATGAAGATGCATTAATACAAACTTTAATTTATGAGTTGGTTCTATAACTCTGATTTGGTAGAAATATTCTTCAGTGTATATAAAATCAGAATTTTATTACAGAAAGAACCTGAATTATTATTGCTGAAATTAGATAAAAGTTGAACAAACAAAAATCAAACTGTGTTATACATCAAACAGGTATTTGATCATGAATTAGTTTAGGTGCGGTATTTAGTTATAATATTTCAGTTGAATTGTAAATATTTGTATTTTGTTTCTTGGTTGAGGCTCATTTCAGCTTTAATAAATGAAAGTTATTAAAAGTGGAGGAAACATTACAGAAAGAAAAATGTGGTTTATTTGCTTCTGAAAATAATTTTGAAACAGATGTTAGGTTTGAGATCCTGCAGAGTTTATTCCTCCAGTTGATGAATATTCAGACTGAAACTCTGAGATTCTCTTCAAATATCCATCATATGATTTTAAGGTGATGAAAACAAGGCAACAAATGTAAGAACATTAAATGGACACTTTGTACAATCAGAGAACAGATTATCTGCACTATGCATGAACTTTAATTTGTTTAAAGTTATATTTATGGTTCAGACTTTATGGGAACATTTGTAAGAAGGTCGAGTCGTCGGTGTTTGGTCGTTCTTCAGATTTATCGCTTTGCTATAAATTATCTGGGAAATAATTTCAATTGAACGATTTCACGGCCATTGCTGACTTCAATAAAACTATAAATACATTTGTCGTTGGTTTGCATCAAATCATTTCTGCTGCTTCGTTTATTAAGCCGTTACTCAGAGTGACCTGGTCATTGTTTACCTGGCCAGGTGTTGATGATGTTTTGTGCCGTCTGTCCTTCCAGCGCCCCAGACCCATCGCACCATGGCAGATCCCGATCTTGACTTCACGACTGGTGAGTCTGGCGCCTCCGCCACCTACCCCATGCAGTGCTCCGCCCTGCGTAAGAACGGGTACGTGGTGCTGAAGGGACGTCCCTGCAAAATCGTGGAGATGTCCACCTCCAAGACCGGCAAGCACGGACATGCTAAGGTACGCTACTGAGCCATCGGGTTTGACCCAGATTTTATAAACTTTCATTATTAAAAGGCTAAAATCAGAGTGGGTTCCCTATCATGGAGATTATGACTGTGATTTATTAAGTTTACTTGGTTTTAAATTTTCTTCAGATTTATAATTTAAATGTCAGATCTTTGTTTCTCCTCCAGCTGGTTTTTGGGAACAGAAGCTTCAGTTTTCACATCTTTGTTTGTTTGTGCAGGTTAACCTGGTTGGTATCGACATCTTCACCAACAAGAAGTATGAAGACATGTGCCCCTCCACCCACAACATGGATGTTCCCGCCATCAAGAGGACAGACTATCAGGTAACCAGGGTGTTGGTCCGAGACCAGGACCAGGGTGTTGGTCCGAGACCAGGGCCAGGGTGTTGGTCCGAGACCAGGGCCAGGCTGTTGGTCCGAGACCAGGGCCAGGCTGTTGGTCCGAGACCAGGACCAGGGTGTTGGTCCGAGACCAGGACCAGGGTGTTGGTCCGAGACCAGGACCAGGGTGTTGGTCCGAGACCAGGGCCAGGGTGTTGGTCCGAGACCAGGGC
>CAEFZX010012007.1:0-95397 GCA_903066825.1 Alfaro cultratus | reverse complement strand
TAAGACTATTAGGCAAAGCTAACCTGATGCATGATCACCGGACAGGACAGACAGGACAGAGTGAGGTGTGAGGATTAAAATGGAGGTGTTCCTTTCAGACGGCTGCGTTTCTCTCACACATTCAGACCAGGCAGCTGAAAAACATGGTTAATAAGCTTCAAGCAAGAATATGAGTGTGTATAGGGCGCTGAAAATAAATGTTTCAGAAGCACATCTGTCTCTTAGGTAACAAGGTTCTTCACCGCTTTGATTGCTGTTCCAGACCTCAAACCATAAACAGGAATACATTTTTGTGTGAACCAAATGTTTGAAACAAACTAGTAATTGCAAACCAACACCTCTATTGCTTAGTTCAACAACATTTCTGAGTGATTTAGGTTTTGATTTATTCACACTTTCTTTTATTCGGAACTGTCGTTGTTGCTTGTTCTCCTAAACAAGAGTGTGGCTGAACAGAACAAACCAGAGAGGAAATGTACTGGGACCAGTGGTAGCCAAGCTGCCTTTACTTAAGAGGCACATTCACACAAACCCCCTCATATAAGTGGTATACACTTATATGAAACCCGTAATACTGCACTTGCCAACAATTATTTCCTTTATAGTCACATACAAATAAGATAGGTTGTTTCAATATATATATACAATTTCCAAGGTGTTTATACTTCTTTGTACACTGAGGGGAAACTTACGTCACACTGAGAAAATTGCTTAAGAAACAAAGCCTAATTGGCCATTCCTAACCGTCTGCTCTGGCAATACAAACCTGCTAAATACTGCTTTATATCAGTGAGGACATAATTGTAAGGGCTATATATTGTTTATGTGTTTTTCTCCATGAGAGGAGGTGTGGTTAGGTACATCAGAGGCACGGCCACAAGTGTTGGCAGGGCATCTAGTGAGGCTTGGGTTGCTAGGTGATAATATTCTTGTCACGTTGTGCGGTGCGAGTGGCGAGGCGGAAAACCCAGATAAAGTGAAATGAAATGATGAGTTTAATGTCCAAAATCAATAATAAACAGTCCAAAAAACCTGGCAGCAGAGCAGAAGGCAAAGGCTCAGCACTGGTAGCATCAGGGTAAACGAATGGACAGCTGGACGGAAACGACACATACGACAAGGACCCGACGAAGACGCAGAAACACAGGCGACATTAAATACACAGGAGGTAATCAGGAAAACGAGACACCTGGGAACAATCAAGGGGAAGACAGGACAACACGGAGACTCAGAAGACACAGAAACTCAAAATGAAAAACACCAGACCTGACGATTCTCAACAGCTCGAAGAAAATTTAAATGTTAACTTCAAACATAAATACTATTAAATTACAACATTCCCACCCTGTACACACGAAGTGGATGAAAATTAAAGGGTTAACCTTCTAAACAAAAAGCAACAAATATGTCTGAGAGAAGAAAAAGTCAGCTATGGCCGGTTTTAAAAAGTTAGTGTTTAAAAACTATAAAGGTTTTTCGTTGTACTATTCTACAGTCTAAATAGGTGTAAATGCACAGCAAAAGGCAAAACGTGCCGTAAACACATGGATAAGGTGTAAGTAGGTGTAGGAGTAGGTAATATTGTCTTGGTAAATATTCTGATGTTCAATAACATGTTTCAAGAAGACATGAAGTAAAAGACACCATTTCTTCCTTCCAGAATCACAACAAGGAATCGGATTTGGAAATAGAATCGTTCCAATTCAAACTATATCCAACCCTGATTATTCTCGCTGTGTGCAAGAATTATTTTTTCATTTACTCACACAGCGCCTAGCCTGCAATTGGTCAGCCCCCTCAAGACCAATTTCAGAATCACTGACCGAAATCATGACATCTCGTTTTTTCCATATAGAAATATATCTATGGTCTTTAGTTAGACAATTTGTTGTTCTACTCCCCCTAATGGGGAATTTGCAGCATTTTATGTCTCCAGTCTGAGGGAATTCAGGCCAGACCAGAGTAGTGACCAAGCAGGACCCCAGGAACCACAAGCCCTCCCAAAACCCACAGCTGCCCCACACGGTGGAACAACCTAAATACTGCATCCACCAATCAACCCCTCTCCCTTCCAACACCGTTTCACCTCCACTTCATTCTCCTGCTCTAATAAAACCCAACCAATATGGCTTCCAGCTCCCTCTAGGCTATGGACACCCGGGAGGCACCCCCTGCTAGGAGCACAAGCGACCCCCCACCGGGATCAAGAGAAGGCCCAAAACTGCCCCAGGCCCCAACCCCATATTATGTAGGACTGGCTGTTGATTGATAAGCATACTATTATTGCTAATAGCACACCAATTTTTATTTAATCCAGACTGGCCAGTGTGTGTATAATGCGGATTGATTCTTTCAAGCCTCCTGTCTTGCAGATGATTTTTATCAGGTGTTTTAAGAATAGCAGAATGTCATATAATTTAGTCCTTAATTTTTTATCTTTAGCTGATTGATATATATTGATAAGTCATTGTCATAAGTATATGAAACCGCTGACTCTTAATCTTCAAGTCGTCTGTTTTTAAAAGCCAAATAACAGAAAAAGTCATTGGTGATATTTTATAGCCATGGCAATCAGTTCAGCAGCATGAATTATTTATGCGCACACACTCTCACACAAGTACATGATTAATCATAGCCAAATCAAAAAAAGCATCATAACTGGCCAATTCAAAGACAGGAGCAAACTTAGTCTTTCAGGTATGACTATCAATTTGTTCCAGGAAAATTGATGTCGGCCCTTGAAAGTGCTGCTCTGTAAAAAAATAAATAAATAGTACTAGTGGTAAATTTGTATTGGTGAACTCGGTGATTCCAGAGACACCAGACATGCCGACTCCATGGTGAGTGTATATTTCATGGCTGGAGGCACAAGAAGAGGAAACCTTGGCCAAACGTGACAACTGGAGAGGAGAAGCATTTCCAATCACACCAAAAGCTTCACCAGCAGACCGAGACAGAGATAGTCAAATGTCAATGTTACACATCGAGAAACATACCGACTGCCCTTTTTCTCTTTTTTGCACGTCTCAAACTTTGCAAAGACAAAAGGAAATATTTCAAATACTTATGTGAGAATATGGGAGCCAAGCCTAAAAGCTATTTTCTACCATATCAAGGTCTATATGCAATTCTGTCATAAAAACCTACCAGAACATCCATTTTATGCTCCACAGATCTAAACATCAAAAACAGCAGCAAAACCTCAGCGATTTCCCACTCAGCATTAAATATGTGAGAGATAATATTTCCATTATGTAAACTCTTCAGTAGTCATTAGTTTATGTGAAATATTTTGGGTGGTAGTCTGCCTCAATGAAGGTTGAAAAAAAAAAAATAATAAATTTTTATGCTACCTCAAATACTCAAGACTGAGCATTTGAGCTTTTGTGAACACACCGTTTCAACCTGCAGTTGGAAACTTTTCAACTTTGTGGTTCAGAAATAACCCTGTGGAATTCCTTAATGGGATAGAAACGCTTCAGAGGATCCCGAAGAAGCGAAATCCAATATAAGGTTTAACTGCTTTAATTGAGTTAGAGGAAATCTGACCTAAAAAATGTCAGAGGCAAAGAGTTTGATAAAGATTTCACCCACAGATCATAAAGTCAGTCAGATTCATTTACCTTGCAGAACATATTAGATTTTTAAGATGTCCAAGGGTAAATATAGATCCTGCAATGTGCAGTTTGCAAGACTATAAACTCAGAGGAAAAATACGATTCAGTGTAGCAAGCTGCAGCCATTCACTGGTTTCAAAACATTGTCCCTCCCTCTTGCCCAGTACACCCATCACCACATCTCACAAGACGGATGACTTCATTTATATTTGCACACCTTACTAACAACATGTCATATTAAACGTAAAAAAGTGAAACGTTCCTGATCCCTGAAACAGTGCAGCTAATAGAGCCATGAACAATTTTAAAGCCGTGGGAGAAATGATAAATGACGATGCCTGCCAGTGGAGCAGCAAACTGTTAAATATCCGACTGAAAATGAAAATAGTTGTGGTCTACTTTTACTGCCTGGCCTGTTGAAAGTCAGTGCTTTTCGGTTGCGCTACATATTAAATGAATTGTAAACATGGACGTCCCATCGATGATTATGAAGAAAAATCTGTTCAAATCAATACTGCAGAACTACAGGCCAATCTCCAACCTTCCTTTCTTCAGCAAAATCATTGAAAAACTGTGTTACTACGGTTTCAACAGTTTCTTAGCAATAAAACACAGCTCTGATGTCTTTCAGTCCAGTTTCTGTGCTCGCCACAGTACAGAGACTTTGCCTGTCAAAGTGTTCAATGACATCCACGTAAGTACAGACAGCAGAACAACCGTAGTGCTGGTTCTGCTGGACATCAGCGCAGCATGTTGACACTATTGACTATGACGTATTAGAGCTGGGGAGCTGGGTCGGACTCTCTTGACTGGTTCAATTCTTACCTAAAGAACCGGGTCTTCTTTGCTTCAATAGGTAATTTCTCATCAGAGTCGCGACCCCAGAACCAGAACCAAACATGGAGAAGCACCGTTCCAGTTACTATGAACTGCAGACACTGTGTCTAGTTCTGCAAAAGTAGGTTGAAAACTTTCCTTCTTAAAAAATCTTGGAGAGGTTGAAGTTTCCAGAGCTATCTCTGGCGTCACGCTGCTGTGGGTCTTGGCTGCTTAAGCAGAGCAGCTAACCAAGCACAGTATGTAATCCTACAGAAAATAATCACACCACAGCGATTTCTTGCTAATGTTTGTTGAAATTTGACTCGTTTCCACTGAGTGGACACCGCCTTATTTGATCTCCAAAGCAACGTGTCGAAGTTCAGCTAACAGGCTGGCTGGTACCATCCTTCTGTCCCCCAGCAGCCTGCTGTAAGACGATGCTTGGTGAATGGTTGAGGTAAAACTGTCCGTTATCCAACGGTTACCATGGAGACTGAGGGTAAACTGGTGATGGGACTTTTATTCCTAACTGTGACTGTTTAGACAAACTCCTGCGTACTCAGTGTGACAAAAGACCATTTAATTGAAGTCCTTAAGACAAAATAAATTCAATTTAATTGTATTCAACATTTTTAATAGACTGAGACTTTTAACATGTTAATCTTTTCGAACCATATTGCATTTAATACCACACACCGTACAATGACACCTGTTACACCTAAAAATAATTTTATCATCATGTGTGTTTTCTCTCAGGCATGAAAGTCGGCTGGCAATTTTAAGATCTCGCTGTGTGAAACAGGAATTAATCGAGTAAAACTACAGTACATAATCATAGTAAAAATCATATGCCGATTTATGACTCTAGTGTTCAAAAGCTTAAAAATGTGTAATATCATGTGAAGTATCGGTATTGAAGAAAAATAGAAAAGACTATGAATTGCAAAGTTCATAGTTCAAATTAATAAGATTGTCTCTTATCATATCCAGCACTTTTTTAAACAAACACTTGTCATATATTTGTCACACTTGTGTGTGATCTGAGTATTTTCCATGTGAGATAATGTATCTTGGGCCAGTTCTCCCTTGAAAAGAAATTTTCATCTCAAGGGACGTCATGGTAAAATAATGGTTAAATTAACAAACATACTTTAAAAATACTTTCAAACGGAGCGTGGTGCTGCTGGAGGTTTCTTCTTGTTTCTGTCCAGGAGATGGGACGCTGCAGAGTCAATAACTCAATGCTATTATCTGCATCTCCTTAGATTGATAACATGTTTCTAATTGGCAATAGATTGCAATTACAATACAACATAATACATTGGAATATGTCTGTAAAAGGAAAGAATGCGTGATACGCTCGGTATCTGCTCATTTTGCATGGTTGTAGGCAAATAGTTTTTATAAACTCAGAAAAAGAAAAAAATGTGACTCCGATCGAACCATCAAAATACGTTTAAATCCACGATATTTTTAAGTATCTAATTTAAGCCTAATTTTCTCCTTTCTGACACAACTTGCAGACAGAGTACTAGATGGAAGCTGCAAAAGATTTGCTCTACCACATGTGGCAGCTTGAAGCTGTATACAGCCTGCAATGCCTGTCAATCTCACAAGGTACTAAGAATAATAATTAGCCTGCAGGGTTATGATTTCAGGCTCCCAGCAAAGCAAACAAAGAAGAAAGGGGGGGGGAAACAGGAATGTAGGTTCACGAAATTCTGCCAGAACCTAATGTTCAGCTTGAAAGCAGAGGCATGCAGGGATGTGAACTCACTGCAATTCAGATGAGCAAATTTGTCACTGGTAGGAGTTTTGACATCTGTGTGGAAGCATGTTCCCTCTGAAATTCTCAGATTAGAAATACATATGAACCCGAGACCTGTGAGACAAAAAAAATGGGTTCATTGGAAAGAATGAAAAACAGATTGAGGACAGGTTGGGGGCGGCTCGTAATGAGATACTGCAGCATCTTCTACAGGATGTGTGATCACCATGGGGGAGAACTCATCTTTTCCAATATTCTCAAACTCTGTTTACTGTCCCCTATTGCACTTGATCATAATGGAGGGAAAGTCTGCCTTGCAGCTCAGAGGTGCTTACATTGGCAAGTCAGGAAACTAATTAGGTTAACTGAACGAGTAAACGCTAAAGTCTTCATCGAGAATAATTCATGTTAAAGAGCTTTAAATAGATCATTGTTGACTATTTGTCCCTTATAGCCAAATGAAACCAATGTTTAAAAAAAATAAACCTTGAAAACATTCCCTGTATTAAATTGAATCCTCCCAAAACTCACCCAAGAAGACAGTTTTGTCATGAAGTCAACTGATGGGATTTCTTTTTTTTTGGAGCCAAATAGCAAAGAACTACAGTCAGAATAATTCTTGTTACTTTAGTCTCAACTCAAGAAAGTCGAAGACTTGAACATCCACAGGAACGACTTTTTTTACAGCTATCAGTGAATTCACCATGATGTAGCCGCTCCGTGTTTCCACCAGCTGGGAGCCTCTCGCTTTTTTCCAGCATTTCCTCTTCCTGTTGCTTTGAGATGCATGACACATCTACTGGGCTTTTTTCTGCATCCTTCAATGACATAAACCGACTTGGAAAATTGGTTGGAGTGATACTGTCTTCCAGTGAAGTTGAGGAAAAAGCAATGGGTTGCTTACTATGCAGAATAACTCTGTACCAAAATGTCGAGGCACTTTTAGTAGGATTTTATATGCAAACAGGAAAACATCCAGGACATTAATTAGAACCATGGAGACAGTGAGGTAAGGGCTGCCAGCATCTGTTTCCACTATAAGCTTTGGATCCCAGAGCTGCCACAGGTGTGTGGGCCCTGTGTTGGGTGATGGATCCAGACTCCAAGATGGGAAGTACCGTGTGATATTTCTCATAAAGTCATGATGGAAGTGTTTTCTTCATTAAGTTGAAATCAGTCAAGCAGGAGGGCAACCTGCAGAAAACCTTCTCTTTGTCTTTATTATTTAGGCTTAATAATTAGGTCAGCTATGCAGTCTCCTTATTCAAATCGAATGATTTCCTCTATTATGAGAGCAAGTCTCTGTGCCACTAAGTTAGTGCATCAAAACCGACAGAAAGTAACATCAAAGTGATTTTTTTACACTGTTATCATTATTTGATTAACTAGATTTTATTTTATATTGGTTGTCACCAAAACAATGAAGCCACAAAATGGAAAACATCAAAAAAAATCCTGCAATTGAAACAGTTTGGTGAGCGATCCAGTTCCAGTCATTTTAGTGTCAAAGATTGGAAAAAAACTGTATTAACAAGATCGAATAACGAAACATGATGTGGCCAGGTGGCAACCTTTCTTTTCTCTATAATGATTCATACATTCCTGTTTCTGCTGCAGCAATCAGAGCTGTTCTACTTGGGAAATCTTTTGTTTTATAAACTGGAGAGTTTGATGCTTCATAGAAGCCATTTAGATTCCTGGGTTGCTCAACATTGTGTTGTGTATTTAGCCTTAAGCATGCTTATAATAAAAGCAAGACAACATTCCTCTGCTTGCCGTGTAAATTGTAATATTCACTATTGATATAAGAATCTCTGGAATATGTAGTTATTTAGACATAGTGTCTAAGTTTAAGATCTTAGCTTTTCTCAGACCTTAACACTATCAGATTTTGACATTAGTTAAACATTTACTGTACTAGTTTTTAAGAAGAAAAAAAACATGAAATAAAAATGGTAAAGGCTGAAAACCGTCTTATGGTCGCCTCTGGGAGAAGACATGACGAAAGGCAGCTGCTGCATAGGTTTCCTTCACATTATAAAGTAATAGCTACAGATCTGTTTTTCTATTGCACAGTGGCAGCTCACACATTACAGACTTTCCCAAACAACAAGCTCTGCATGCATATATGGAATAAATACAAACTTCTCTCCAAAATATGAAAACGTATACACAAAAAATAGAAATTCTACCTTGCAGTTAAAATATGTCATTTAAGAAACTCAAAGTTATTGGCACTCAGCTAAAAAGAAAGAATAATGAAAAGTAATAAGCTACAAAAAACACGATAAGCAGCAAATAAGAAAAAGAAGAAAAGAAAACGATGAATTTCCATCAGTTTGTTTGATTAAATTATTCTTTTAATGAGAAATCAATAAATCAATTGCACCTTGGACAACTGATTCTTAATCCACTAATCAGTCACCACAGACACTGAATTTAGTTTTCATTTAATCAAAATGCATCTTGAAATATTTTGGGACAATTCTGAGAGATGCACAGCAGGTTTGATGTCCCATCTGCCAGTGTTGGCACTTTTGGGAATCCTTAAAGTCGTACAAATGTCCTTAAGCCCATTATTGTTTGGTTTGCTACCGCTGACCACAGCGTGACAAAGAAAGCTGTTTTGAACCTTAGCCTAGCATTAGCTGCTATGATATTAGACAACGTTTAAGAACGTTTTAAAAACTGTTTTATGTAGTTTGACGAATAGAGGAAAGAAAGTGTGTTTCTCACTGAGAGAATCTTTATCATACTTTCTATGAGTCATAGATGATCCACCCGACCGGCAGCCTCACGCTGACCTTATCGGAACTGAGGA
Organism: Alfaro cultratus; assembly: GCA_903066825.1. Taxonomy (NCBI): domain Eukaryota; kingdom Metazoa; phylum Chordata; class Actinopteri; order Cyprinodontiformes; family Poeciliidae; genus Alfaro; species Alfaro cultratus. The sequence continues at coordinate 86,372 of CAEFZX010012007.1, read as the reverse complement.
GTGAACAAATTAGTTAATAAAATGATTTGATTTGGCTCGTTCACTCAAATAATTTGTTCATTTGAACAGATTGTTCATGTACAAAACAACACTAGTCTCTGCAAATTGGTTAGAGGTGGGGTAAGCGCCCTGAGCTTACAGCAGGACAGCGGTGGAAGTGTTTGTAGAAACAGTGCCGTCTTCCCACTCTCAGGACTTCAGTGACATGTTGGGAATCTCTTATTCTAATTCTTTCTAATCTCAGATTCAAGGATTCTGTTTGCGGATTTTCAAATCAGACAGTGTCGAGGCTTATTTTTGGCTGGAATTCAATCACCGATTATCCAGGCAGCAGACTGAATATTTACTTTGGACGCAGTTTTACTCCGTAGGTGCAATAGCTCACGTCTTTGCAAGTGAAGAAGGGGGAAGTCAAACTCCGTAATGATTTTACTGGCAAATGTATCAGACTTCTTCTCATGATTTGTCAAATTTAATATCTAGAGGAAACTCAATTAAAGACAGGTTGTCCTATCTTTCAAATGGACTCGATTTTCATGAAAAAGGAAAGAAAAAATCTGTCCTACATACAGAAACTGAGTCTGGGTCTATTTGCACTTTCCATGAGAGCTATTATGTGTATTCTGTGTACTGTGTGAGTCTTGGAGGATAAGCATTATCCTTACAGCTAAGAAGGTCAAGCTAATTTTACAAACAGCCTTCTAATAGGTTCTCTGCTGGTCATGCTTGAGCTATTTCAGCTCCTAAGGCAAAATGTGTGAAGATTTGTCAGTCAGGTTGTTCTTTGCTAAACCGAGAATCCATGCTTTATTTTCAAATGTAATTTATAGGCGAAATCACACAGGAACATTGTTTCAAGTGATTGCATATTGGATTAGGATAAAGTGGATGGAACCAACTTTTTCAAGTTGATGAAAAGTAGAAACACACCGTGAGTTTGATGCGTTCCAGTACCGTTTGCTATTTCAGAAAAACAACAACAAAAATAACATTTACTAATTGTGTAGGTTTTCTAGCGTCAAAAATGAAAAGAGACCAAAAGCTATTAGAGTAGGAGGTGAAACAAGAGAAGTGCATATCAGCTCATCTGGAAATTGTACCGAAGATAGAGACGGACTTGTGAGCCTCACAACTCCTTTCCTTACATCATGACTAATTTATTTTCATATTTTCAATGACTTCACACAAGCAAGGTATACATTTGAAATGCATCCATTTAAAAACGATATCGTGAACCAAGCTATTAGAAGACGACGAGGTCAATGAAATGCCAAAAAAATAAAAATAAAAAATCAACATCATGGCAAAATTAACGTAGTGCAGCAAAGTTTTAAGGTAGTTTAGCGTGATTTAATCAAACAAAGTTTCAAACTTGATGAGTTTGCTTTTTTGGACTTCACATCCGCTTTGAGCAGACAACAGATTTAGTCTTTTCCTGCTTAACATGCAAACATTATTGGCACCTTTTGAGGAAGCAAAAAACAAAAATTATTTATTATCACACTTTAGGTAAGTAAGAAACACACCTAAATGCCAAATGGTTACAAGCACAGCAAAAGAAACTTGAAGACATTCCAAACAGACCCTTACATATATTAAGAGTCAGTTTGAAAACATATGAAGACAAAATAATATACAAAATAATATAACTGAGTACCACATGCAGGATGTGATACAAAGATGTAAAGAAAATGAGCAAGCACATGTTTCCTGCAACTCAAAGTCATTTTGAGATTTGATCTACCATGTTTTCCGGACTATAGAGCGCACCTCACTGTAAGCCGCACCTACAAATTTAAAAACAAACAAACAAACAAACAAAAAAAAACTGTTAACGTACGTATATAAGCCGCACCAGGCTATATGCCGCTGGTATCTCCGCCACTCTCGGTTTTCCACAAGGACCCAGCAGAGGGCTAAGGACGGAGCCTCCAAAACCGAACCATGGTTTCGTTCACGCCGAGCTTTCGAGCAGCGGCTCTATTTCCCTCCTGTACTGCCAGATCGACAGCCCTCAACTTAAAAGCTGCATGGTATGAGTTTGAAGGAATTTCTCCGCCGTGCCTGCTGCTAGCATGTGCTTGTTCTAAATGAACATGATCGCTTTCTTTCTTGATTTCTAATTCCATCTTCCAATGATTCACTTCCTGCGGCTTATAGTCCAAAAATACGGTAATTCCTCAGAAAATATTCATCACATATTTGCCAAATAATGACAATCAACTGAGAATGTAGCTTGCTCCTCACCAGTGGCGCTTGAAAGGAGGAGAGAGAAATGAAGGGAAGGTTGTCGCAGCATCAGTTGCTTTAAGCAACAATCAAAAAAATCCCATAATAGTTCTATACAGATGAAAAGCTCCTGCGGTGAGTCTGCATTGTTTATTGTATCATGGATTATAGAAGCAAGCCCAACACAATGCATATTAACATCACTATCAAAAAGAATAAGAGATGAGAACGCTGTAAGTGGCTCAGCAGTACTGTATGTGCAAAGCTTTGATTCACACTGTGTAAGCCGATGTTCTGTTTTTGAGAGTCACTGACTTTTCTCCAGGACACAGAAACAATATTTCGGCTCACTGACAGTGGCACTCTTGCAGGTGAGGCCGTTTTCAACACAAATTCTCCCGAGACAGGAGCTTGTTAACCAGGTTCAGCTACATACTGCTGACGATGACATACAAAAAAATAAATATAAAAAAAAAACAAAACAGCATTTTGTAAAGCAATTCTTCAATATTTCTTTTTCTTACATATTCCAGCAGGCTGTATTCAAAGATAAAAGTTAAAAACTAATCAGTTTTTGACCTCAACAAAAAAACAGAGCGTCTTCAGGATTCTGCTTTGTCAGCAAAACGGAGGGGTTTCTCTGACCTGTGGAGGACTCAATCAGATCACAGTATCCACTACCTCTCATATCCTCTGCCTTTGAACCTGCTCATGATGCGACCACCTTCACAAAACCCAGCCTCCACAAAGCCCCATTTCCTCCGCTTCCACCAAGAGAACAGAAGACCTCCGTTCAGATTCTCAACGCTCTCCGTTCTCAGTAGCTTCGTCTTTGTTTCGATGATATTCTCATCCACAACTTAAAGAGTCTGGTTCCTTTGACTCTGGCTGAATGCAGTCTGGATGTTTCAGACGCTGCACATTTGCTGTACAGTTACTGAAGTTGTCGATCTTGTCATTGTTGTACAGGATGAATCTTGAAGGCTGTGAATATAGTCTCTTCATGCTAATGCATAAGTTTCACATGCAGATCAGAACTATTGCCATCAATTATTCAGGTGTATTTCAAACAGTAACACACCTACATTGTTTGCCAAGGTCCTCGCTGGCTTCCTAGTTGTTTTATTTTATTTTATTTTTTCTGAGATGGTCTCTTCCAGCTTGATTGACGGTAAAAAATAAAATTCTGTAAAGGTTTTCCCAATCTCCTATTCTTCAAGTAAAATTATTAAAAATCACTCTTTCTCATTGTTTCTGTGCACTTCCTTTCATACCGAGTGGCTGCGGACAGAAGGTGCACATCTGTTGGCGGTTGAACATCTGGGATTGTTTGCCTATTTAATGAATAATTATGTTAATTTGATTGTCACTGGCTCATCTCATGCAAAATATGCTCATGCTCAGGTTCCCTTATTAAACAATCTCCTCCCAGCCCTCATGTTCATAAAGGTAAGTGCAAAGCAGAGACTTGGTTGTGCTCCTGAGATGCAAACGTTTTTAGGGAGGGGAGCTACATGAATATATTTAAAACATTGGAGATGCATAGCAAAAGCGCAAACTGCGGTGTTTAAAAACGTAACACAAGACATAATTTACACAATGAACTAAAATGGAACTAAAGTGAAACGAAAAGAAGAAAATATGTGTATTTTTAATTAAGCAAAAAAAAAAAAGAAAGAAAGAAATCCAGAAATTACTTTCTCAAATAGAATCAGGTTCAGACTCAGAGTCCTTGTGCAGAAAACATGGAAACATATACTGGAATCCCAAGCAAAAACCTGTAAAATACTTTACAATAAATTCAGGAGAATATATATGTTTTGGTTATATGAATCTAAAATAACCTGTAGATTTTTTTTTTTCAGGAAAGCAAGGATGAATAATGTGGAGGAGCATCTCATACTAGGGATTTTGGGGGAAAAACATAAATGTTTTCCGCCCGTCAAGTGGAGGACCCGCACGATTTAAGACCAGGACCCGCGTGCACAAAGAATCGAAAAGTGGAACCTATCGACATTTCAGGAAAAAAAAAATCTTTGAATTTCTGGAATTCTAAGATTGTTCTTAGGATTTTACCTCTGTAAGACAAGTTATCCACAAAGTACCTTAGGCTTTAAGAGCGTTCCTAAAGTGGAAAAAAAATGTTAGCAACAGTGAGTCTCTTAGTGTCTTAACCAGGGAAAATGTTGGAAAACCAGAAAGTAAAGACATTTTCTGCAAACCGACAAAGCTGTGCCAACAGCAGCCACTGCTCCTCTGTCCTGGTCAACCATTCCAAACAATCCTACTAATTAACAATTAATAAATAAAATGGATGAGGTGAAAAAACATGACCAGCATGGCAAGAAGCCATGACGGTTACAAAGCTGTAAACAAGGTACGATCAAACGTGTTGAAGCTGTGTGGCAATTAATTCTGCATAACTTCATCAACGTGAACTCAATTTTCATCGACACGTCTGGAGGTGTGTTTGTTTCTCGGGGTGCCGGGGAGGCTGAATGTCTAATTTTGTCTTGTTTAGCAACCAAAATTTGTCAAATTCTGGCCTTCTCCATCTATTTAAAAAAGACTTGAGAAATAAGACTACCATGCCATAATCTATTTAAAACTGTGTAATTATTTTTTTTTTTGTTATCTTTTCTTTTCGGGAAAGAAAAGTTAACACCCCTTACTCATTAGTGGCGGTAATGCTCCATCCACCACCACTCCGGTACATAACTTCTACAAAAATTTGTTGTTTTTTACAGTTGTTTTGGTTGTATTTACCCAGAATGCCCTGCGCCATCGTCTGCTTCCTGCTTTCGGAGCAGCCTTGTCATCCATATATTCATTCAAACCGCACCTTTGGACCAGTTTTCTGTTTGGTCTGCATCAGAGTTTGGTTGCACATTCACACCTCCCCAAACGAACCGGACTTTCTAGGCAGACGAACTATGGCTTAATTAACGCAGACTTGGCAGGGCTGCTGTGAACGCACCCCCACATTTTTCAATTTGAAAACACAATACACTGCTACAATAAAAGATATATTTATTTCTATGCTTTCGGCCCATGTTTACCAGGAGAGCTAACAAATTGAACTATATCTGAACATCGGATATGCATATCAGGTGATATCTGGTGCAATTTTTAATACTTAACTATCAAACTATGAATTAAAAACGAAAGCTATCTTCCTAAGCATTCTGTGAGTAGACTTACAGAGGAACTGATCATTTGGAGGCTGGCAGAAATGTCACTCGACCTGGCCAAGCACCACAGCTGCATTATTGGTTGTTGTAGTTGTTATGGTTACTGGACCACATACATACCGAATCTCTCGTCTCTGTCGTCTAAGCCAAATCTCACTCGGGCGTAATTAGTTACCCCACACACATCAACACAGGCTTCAACAAGCACGCCACAACGTTTCACACCAAACAATTGCAAAATCTCATTAAATCCTCATAACTCAATATTTCAATCAATAAAAAAGCAAAATCAGAAGCATTATGGCCCAAAATGATCTATCTGTTGCTGCTTAGTCAGCACATATGAAAGCCTAACATTCTGTTGCTTTGACGTCAGAATCCTCCTGAGCCTCGTCTTCTGTTCTGCCCTCACATGTTTATGTTCAGGACCAAAATTAAGGATAAATTTACATAATCAGCGAGCGGAAAGCAGATGGATAATTTACGAATAGACGATAAACCTAAAACAGCATCAGCAACATTTATTTCACCAAGTGGACTCGTCTCAATGCAGGTTTTGGATCCAATTTGTTCATGATTTTACATTGGCGCATAATAAATTGAAAGAGTTTGGAACTGTACGTAATGTTCTCTGTTCCTAGTGGTTCATAATTTGGAGAAACCTTTGCAAGACTTTAACTGGGGAAATCTTCTGATAAAGACAATTCGGGTTCAGAACCACTTTGCAAGCCACATCTCTCAATTCAGTCCAATAGTAAGGCCAGTCTATTTGTCTTAAACAAAAATGTTTTCTTAACATAGACGGAACATGAGACCGCTCACAATTTGTCACAGTTCTGCCCGAGGGGAAATAAAAGGGCGAGTGCAGCTGGAACAATATATATGACCTAAACAAAACAATTAAAATTTAATGAGAAGCCGGAGAGAAACGTTGACAGAACCGAGTGTCGGAGAACAAGAGACTGCAGTTGCCTCCTGCCCATGATGTGAGGAAGCCGAGGTTTCGAGTGTTTGAGTGGGTGAACGAGAGGTTGCCCATCACTCATGACTGAGCGAGAAACCCTGTCAAAAGCAATCTTTTTTTTCCACACCAGCAGCACCAGCCAATTCTTTCCGTCTGTTGCTCTGTGAAAGTATTTTAGAGGAAAAAAGTTACGCAGCACCAGTGAGCAAAGTCTGCTCCTGCAAACACACATGAGCAAATTGCCTAAACTCTTTCTCTGCTGGGTTTTCTCTGTATTTAGTCTGTAGCGAGAGCAAAAGTGGTCCAGAACTCTACAAAGAGAAAAAGGGTCGATGAGGGCCTCAGGACCGAGACCTCACCGATTTAGCGTGAAAACATGATGTTCACTGAACATGAAGTCAAAGGCAAAGAATGAGGCTGATGTACATATATGTGAACTTCCGTTGTAATTTCAATAAAACTTGTTTTTGCAGCGTGATGAAACCAAATCGTGCCGACACGACTCCTAAAACAATTTGCTGCTACATTAATCATGCTACATGTCGAGGCGAGAGGTATCAATAACAAAATGACTCACATCTGCTGGTGTACATTGAGATCTGGACAGCTGATCAGACTAAGTTAAGACGGGAGGCATCTGTTGCTGGACACAGATGGATATTTAGAGTACACCTGAACTCCCCACACATGTAATTTTATTCATATGTAACCCCATATAATATTTTATTCATATATATTAGGTCTCCAAAAATCCATCTGTGATTGAGGAGCCGGCGCTGCTTCAGACCGACGGTGCTGAAGTCTCAGGGAGACGGCAAACATGAACTTCAAACATTCTCATCTCTCCTCCATCGCTCTGTCTTTTGACTGGTTTAGTTCAAAACTAAACAAAAAAAAAGTGGAAGCTAGCACATATAGCATTGTAGCATGTGCATCAGATGGCGCCTAATCTCATTTAGCATGATGTGCAGCACCTTAATCTCCTTTTTACATCCTTGCAGCGCGATGGCAACCCCTCCCACCCCTAACGCTGCCGCCACTTTAAACCAAGATAAGTATATCAGAGCTGCCAGGAGGATGAATCCCCAGCCTGCCAAGAACACAAGCTTGCCTTTCTCATCAATCAATTTGACAAGGCCAGGCACAGAGCAGAAGCTTCTGGCAGCCCGCCCCGCCCTTCACCCCCCACTGCCCCTTCCCCTCTCTTCCGATCTGTTTCGGAAAAATCCTGCACAACTGTACCAAAACGGAACAAACAACTTGAAGGAGAACCAAGACGGTACGGGCAAATGGGGGGGGGGACAGAGAGAAGGTCATAACCATTAATGTTGCACTGTATACGTAAGGTGTTGGTGAGCTCAAACTACTGAGGGGAAATATGAGTTTGAGAAAAAGAATCTAGCTTGTGATGTCTGCTGTTGCAGAATGCTGTTTGCCTTGGTTTTTTGCGAGTGTTGGAGGATGCACACACAGAGAAGAAGAGACAGACGAGCCAAACAGAAAGTAATAACAAGGCAAGCAGACCAGAATGGCGCACCGGCAAAAGCTATGTTTGATCTCCTGCTCCAACCCTCTGCAGAAGAACAAGGATTTGTTCTGGACAGATGCTGCGATTCCACCACCGATCGTGTGATGCTTGCTCCATTAAGAACATCACAGATGCACGCGGCGCGGACAGATGCGAATCTTGGGGTGAAACCAGAATCAGATTACATTTGATCTGCGGTATTTATTCTGACAGCGGCACGGATGGGGCGGGTGTCACATGGCATTAGATGAGAATGGGCCCTCGTCTGCGGCGACAGATTCTGTGAAAAACAAAGGTTGAGGCGCCGCGCAGGGAAAGCTGACCAATCAATCAATCAATCACATACTCTTCTCTTTTTTTGTTTTTGCTCTCGGTAACACTCGCTCACGGGTCATGTTTTTTTGGAACTGTAGAGAAATGAAGGGAACCAGGGAAAAAAACCTTGCTTTACTGATCCACACAGAAGCCGCTTCATTGCCATCCAGCATATGCTTGCTCTTGTTGGTAACAAGAGCATTAGTGACGACACTTTTTAAATGACAGAATGTCGTTGTAAAAAGAGAGGGGCGGGGGGGATCAAATAGCTGCTTTTAGGAATATGTAATTAACTTGATCATTAAAACATGTCTTGTTTTGTTTTTGGTCTACTCAGTTTTGCCAGGATGCTCTTACTGTGATTTGGGGCATCGAGAGCAGGGCTACTTGAATAATAGTGCGGCAAGATGTCAGACTATCACCCTGTTGGAAGCTCCTGACCTGGAAGACACTTTTACAAAATCACAGACAAACGTAGTTCAAGCTGCATTCTGAGGAAAGTCAGAGAGCTGCAGGCCGGAGTCACCAGAGCCGCCTGGAGCAAATATGAGTGTGCTGAATTTAATTGTACCCCGAAGTAAAGGTAATTAGTTTATAATAAGTTTAGTTTGTAATGTTCCAACATGCACAATTGTGGTCAAAGCATTAATTTGATTCCTAGATGAGGCTGTCCCAGGTGAGCAAATAACTTGACCATCAGTTTCAACTGGTATTTAGAGAAAGAAAGAAAAAAATGTCAGACTCAAGCTCGTGCAATTTTTGGACCACAGTGACAGAAAACGACTCTGCTCCACTGCTGCCGAAGACGTCCGGGATAATGTACTGTTTTTGGTTTCTTTTTTTATTGTGCATAATAGACTTCAGTCTAAGCTGTCCTCTGTCAGTGTCTGTTGGAAATGCTAGTTGAAGAAAACGTGAGTTTCTCCGATGCCACAGCAGCTAGTCGAAGTCGACTCAACTTTCGTCACGTTGACCTCGACTTTAAACAACGCAAAGCCATGCAACCCCTACTGCACACGACCTTCGCGTAACACTTGTGGCGTAAGTCTCGGATTCCATGGAAACCTATCCCATAATGATCTCTACAAGCCGTTCTTCAAGTGCAATAGTTGGACAGTTTTTGTCAAGAATTATTATTTTTTTAATATATTTTTGATTTTAATATTGACAAAAAAATAACTGGTTATAATTGACATCACAATCAAGCAGCATCAGGCGATGTCCAACTCGAATATCTCAGAGAGAGACTGAAAATCTCCCTTGTCAACATGGCCAAATGTTGAACATGATAACTGAGAGCAAATACTTCCAGCACAATGAGCAAAGACTATGTACACAAACTAAAGCCATAAACCAAACAGTCGAGCACAAAAAGCCCAATATAAACATATCTTTCCATATCTGCATGCCTGCAAATTACACTTTTCACTCCCAAGCAGGCCAGCTAATGTAATTATCCCAACACAGTCAAATGAGCATTAATCTGCTCATCACACGTTCAGGCGGTTGACAACACAATGTGAAACTAATAACCCTCTGTTAATGTGCTTGCGTTTTAATAATTGGCATTCATCCTAGGAAACCGCAAAGCAAAGTAATTTCTGTTGGAGCTTCTGTCTCAACCTGAGCCATCACAGATATGCAAACACACAGCAGGAAAGAAGCTCAGCTGGGGCGGAACGGACGGCTCCTCAAATATAAATGCTCTCTTGGTAGTAATGTAGTTTGCAGTCATAATATAGGAGTCATATGAGAACAAGAATACAGTTTATTCAATACGAAAGCGATACACATCCCTCCTCCCCCGGCGGTAATGTCTGTTTGAAGGCTTATACAATTCAAATGGTGCAGAAAACTTACATCTTGTGAGGGTTTGGTTTTCTGTGGGTTTATTATCGGCTGCCCCTGATTGTTTCCAGCTGTGACTTGTGTTCCCTGATTACCACTTGTGTGTTTAATCCCACCTGTGTCGGTGTTTCCCAGTCAGGTCTTTGTCATTGCAGTCGTAAGTCAAGACGTGTTAGTTCCTTTTGTCTGCTGTGTTTCATTCAGGTGTTTGTTTTTCCAGTCGCTGCCAGTGTCACAGCTCTTTGCCTTTTGCTCACCTGTGTCGCCTGGGCCTTGTACCCTTTTTGGATTTCATTAGAACCATCATTTTTTTGCACTTCAACCTGGATTTACTGTGTCAATCAACCCAATTTATCACACATATTAGAATATGTAACACATATGCATAAGGCATGAAAATGCTCTCCTCACAGCTGAACATCGAGTAATAGGACTTTTTAAATAGCTGCAATAATTTTTTATCGTTTTTTGATCATGGTGCATAACAGCGAATACACATAAACTAAAGAACAAACTTTAGAGGACATGACAGACATTGATGTACCAAACTAATCATACATTTGTGTTGAAATAATTCATAAAGCACTGCCAAGTTGAGTAAAACGTATCAAATTTCCTCTTCAACAAATATTTAATTTTCTCTGACTTAAAATGTCAGAGAAAATTGCCTGTATTCTTCAATATAGGCAAGTTCTGTTCTGTTGCCAACATAATAAAATCCACCCAACAGCCTCACACCAAACAGAGTCAAAGTGAGTCAGGTTTGATTTGTTTATTTTTTCTAAATTTTGGGGAAAAAATTGAAAACTAGTACTCCAATGAGGTGTCATTTTTGGACATAAATGCTACCAAGGCCGGTTCTAGAAAGCATCTGTCACAGGAAGAATCAACGGGAAACCTCTTTGCCAATTCCAGTTCAGATAAATGCAGTAGAACGTTGAAGAGACTGTGGCTAACATGTAATGTCGGCTATCTGGAATAATCACACCTAGAACTTCCTGCCAAGCCCTTTTAGGATGGTCTAATGTCGGTGCTGCGTCTTTCTGGGATTATGAATCCTTTTTAATAAACCCTTTTTAACTGGATCTTTTTTAACATGGAGGATGAGGTCCGACTCAGGAAGGACAGAAATGGGCCTTTTATACAACTTAAAGTCTGTAAGTATTTAAAAATTTCTTTATCTTCCTAATTGAACTTGTTTTTAATTTTTAATATAGAGGGGAAATAGTGGGGGGAGATTAAATGAATTTTTTATACATTGAATCCTTTTATGGTTCCATTGATTACATGACTTATGGAGGGAACAGGTGGTTATCTGTCTGACGTGTCTGTCCATCCATAATACTTTCTTATTTAGGACCACATTTTAACAGACTGTCAGACTAGTGGGTTGTTAATCTTTTGTTTTGAGACAGGGACACAGCAGAGTATAATAATGCGTATTAAGAGGAAGGATTACAGCTATCATCTTCCATCCTACTCTAATCAGGCTCCCAAGTGGAAACTAACCACCAACATTACACAAACAACCACATTAGTAAATTAATAAATTGTACTAAGGCATTTTATTAAAAAATGCCCTTGTTATCCAGAATGGGGTACATTAAAATCAATTCTCTAATGAGACTGGCAGATTTATACAGTAACTTTATTCGGTTTAGTTTTATAGTGCCATTATGTGCTTGAGTAATATTTATCCCAAGATATTTAAATTGAGTTGAAAAAGGAAAACTTCTTAAATACACAGTGAGCGACATACCTCAGGTCCTACTCGCACATAAAATTAAATTAGATAAATTCACAGGATTTTTAGGAGATGGACTTGAACTCAACACAACAACGCATAGTTGCTCTAAAGATTAGATCGCACCACAAGACATTTTTTATTCTAACACTTTTAATGGCCTCTTTGTTTTGGTCAAATTAATTTACAACCTTTTAATATGTGAAATCCAGGTGTCACTTACAGCAGTTGTATTCTGTTAACAGCATTTCTAACTCGGTTCAAGGGAAACAGTTTAATCCCGCACCGCGGTGTAAATAAATTCTCTTCTAAGCTCCAGGGTGCAGCGATGCTGGGACCGATCTGCTTGCTACTGTGTTGTGTTCATAAACGCTGCATGTTTAAAACACTGTTAAATCGGGTGGGCTGCTGAATTAAAAAAAAAAAAGTAGATAAATATTATAATCTTTGTATAAAAACTCCTCTTTCTGCAATGTGGTAATCTACAGAAATGGTCCAACGGGGGAAACGCCAAACATTTTTACTGACAGACACAAAGCGCTCAGCAGATTCTCCGGCTCGGAAATCTAAACACAGAGGCTCTATAGAGCCAGGAAGAAACTGATTCATGCTTAAGCACATAAACTGCACCAGTAAAAAACATCGTGGTGAATCATGCTCATCCGAGGAAAACTTGTGTCAGTTCCAGCTGGTACCTGAATTATTAAACATTCATTTACATTAGGTAGAATTTTGGTTGGAAGCTTTTATGCAAAACGGTCACATGCTCTTAGGTTTAACTGTACAACCATCTGCCACGAATCAGGAATATGTGGTTAACTCTGACAGCTCATAAAATGTTCAATTTCTGCATTTAGTTTGACAAATGATCTGATTTGTCCAATTCATTTGTCAAGCTAATTATTCAGCTGCCCTTTCCAAGAAATTATGGGCAAGAGCTTAGCAATGTGTACCAGCTTTGGTAAAAAAATAAATAAAATAATGGAACTGCCTCCCTGGAGCATGTTTATTAAGAATGTTGTTTTTATATAATGTTATTGTTTGAGAATAAAAATCCTTTATTTGACACAAAGCTCTTTTAATTACAAAAAGAAAAAAAACGTGAGGTCACCCAATACGATGAAAATCAAAGCTATAATTCTTTAAAAACAACAAGACAAACAGAAACAAGGCTCAGTCTGCTCTATATGTACAAATGTGTCTAAATGTATATGTAGCACAGAAAACAAAATCGACTCTGTTGCAATGCGATAAAATGGACTCAAACAATTCTAGTGGAAGCTGAGAAACAGATTTTTGTTGTTCACCTAAACATTTATCAGTAGGCAGTCCATTCTCACAAGCAAGGAAAAAAACTGTATCATGCATATTTGTAATACATATCGATCTGTAGATAGATAGATAGCCTCTTAACCCTGTCAAGGGTGCACTAAGGGACTGTCATGAACATGAATAAGTCTTTATTAATGTCTATGACTGTTGTCACGAAGTGTCATTCGGTAAATAATGAGGCTTTTAGTGCAAAGTTGCTCTAAAACTTGCCTTGAAAGTCCATTAAAAGTGCCAACTTTGCATTAGCTTCAATATTTATCGAATGACACTTCATGACAACAGTTATAGACATTCATAAAGACTCTGTCGTGTTCATTGCAGGTGCTGTCATGCTCATGACAGTGTCATGTCAGTCTCATGCACACCCCGTCAAATAAAGTGTTTTTCACTGCGAAATCATTCCCACGATAATCATAAAGCACTTGCGTTCAAAGATGGACACCTCTTGCTATGACCAACTCAGAGGCAACGTGGGAGTAAGTGTGTTGCTCAAGTTGCTGACAGGGTGGCTGAAAAAGCCAATCTTCTGACTGAGCATGTACCACTCAGGTACCACTCCATCAGCCGCAGCCGCTCCTTGGACCACATGGCTTCACACACATTCTCACTTCAGATCCTCAGCTTGCTTAAAGACAGGTTGTTGAGCTGAAAATGTGTCGTTTAGCACTTTTGCTACAAAGCAAAACATCACCCTCTCAGTGCAGAGCTTGAATTTATAAAGTTAGTTAACAGAGTGGAAACTTTAAAGTCACAATTTAGATATGGACATATATGAATATAGACCAAAAACAAACTGAGTGGATATCAGCAATCCCACCACAAATATAATTAACTCTAAACATAAAGTATCTTGCATGGCAAATTGAATATGAATCTGTGCTACATCATTTCAACATGCACAAAGAAATTATAGAAGCTGATAAATGTGATAATTTTTTTATCTGTGTGTTTCTCAACATCTCAGAAGCTGATGAAACTCTGACGGCAGAGCAGAAAAACTGTACATTAAAGTTCTCACATTAAAAAGTTTAGTTTTTGATTGACATTGAAAAAAAACCGTCAGTCATCTACAGTACCTCATATAAAGTCTCTGTCTTATATCCTAAGTTGTGCTTGCAAAAATGTACTTTTCACGCAAGTTAAATGTTGGATAAGCAGTCTAAATAGCAAAGTGGGTAAAAAAAAGCATTACCCAAATACAAAAATGTAGCAATAACATAACAAATAACCATACTTTTTTTCCTCTATGCCAGTTTCATCACCCTGAAAACACACTCCACAGGAAAACCTGGTGTAACATGTCAGGATCATTTTCTTCAGCAAGAACAAGAAAGCTGAAGAGAGTAACTCCACCAGACGCTGGTGGAGTTAAATACAAGACAATCACCTGTCAGAGGCTGCGGACGGATTGATTCACCTTTCAGCAGCCAAAGCCACAATGAAATGATTTAAATCAAAGCATATTCATGAGTTGGAATTGCCAAATTAAAGTCCAGTCCCAAATCGAACTGAAAATGTGTTGCACCACTAACTGGCTGTGAGCTGTTTCTTCAGTCTCTAGTCGTTCGTAGACACAACAGGAAGAGGGGATTCTACTGAGAATTAAATCAAGAGGCCTGAATTTCTGCTTTTCACTTTTTTTTTTGCGGTTGTGTTTAATTTGGAAAAATGTGCATTTTTTTAATCTCTGGAAGTCCTCCCCCCTACGTGGATAAAGCGTGTATAGACAATCGATGGACGTTACCCAGGGCGGTATCAGAAAGGAAACATGCGAGAACAGAACTTACCCGTCAGATGCTTGACAGACGCACTGACAGTAGAAGTTGGCATCGCTGTTGAGTAAAAACCCAAAGCTTGCTACAGAAATGTACTGATGTGTTTTTGTGCAGGACTTCAATTTATTTCAAAACAAATAGCTCACCCAGTTCTGAACTCATGGGAGAGAGAGAAGGTTGGACAGACGGATGGACGATTAAAGGATAAATTACTCATTTGCGCTGGTCTAACGCACAAACCCTCCCCGCAAAAAAATAGCGATGTGCATTAACATGGCAAAATGTGGACATGTTCAGTTGGTTTGAATGCTGCTTGTTTTTCAAATCCTATTTTCAATGGAAAAGGGGGGGAAAAAAGGAAAACTTTAGTTTGGAATAGCTGACGTCTTTCTTTTTGTTTCAGTTGTCTCAAGATGGAAAATCTGCTTGGATTCCCGACAGAGGAACGATGCTGAAGTATTCTAATAAAGTTGAAGTAGTTCTAAACTTTCACAACAAATGTCCAATATATAGCTGATACATAGCATCGCTGGTGCCAACAGCTTCAAAGAAAAGCCCAGTGCCAATAACGTACAATAAATTCCCAGAGCTAAAACCCCCAAAAGGATTTTTCAACGACGTGCTGAGAAAAGATTTTCCGTTCTGATTTAAGTATTTTACAGGTCCCTGGAATAAAAAGTAGTTGGTGCAGAGACATTGATTCCATACGGTGTCTTCAGGAAGCGCCGCTGGTCAGGTGTCTGCTCTCTCAGCGTACCCTTTAACCTGCTGCACAGCTCTAACGGAGGAGGCAGTCAGATGATAATTCGGTCCACAGCTTTTCCTATTTCAGCGCTGTCACGAAGTGCTGAAATGGAAAAAAAATGTTCAAATGGAACCCTTTGACCAAAAACAGCCAAATAAAAAAACAATTTGGTCACAGTCAGACAAAAAAAGGGGTACTTCTTTGTTTTTTACATGGCTTTAATGTTCTGTGTATTTAAAAGAGGCTTGAGTTTGGTTGGATTCATAAAGCCAGTGCTTCAGGAGTCAGATGTGTGGTTTCAATATGAACATTCACGAAAGGAATGACATTAAATATTTGCCAAAAGAGAGCAGCCTGGGGAACCTGATATGTGTGGAAGGACTTATTAATCCTTTTAAAGTCTTCTGGTTCAGTGTGTCTGTAGAAATGGGGGAAAAAATATTAGAAAAACCAGCATTAGAAATAACCAAGGAAGCTGTGCTTACTTCCGGCGCCGAAGCGAGTGGCAGCCATCCTGGTAGCTCCGTGTTTTTAGTGCTTTTCGTCAACTTTGTTTCTTGAATTTCCCCCTGGGGATTAATAAAGTATCTATCTATCTAGAATATAGGCAAAATAAAAAATAAAATTACTCTGGTCAATACATTTACTGGACTGTTTTTATTGATTTATTTTTTTTTACTTAAAAAGCAACAAAATAGTAGGACTGTTACAATCGATGACTATGGCATGAAAGTTACACCATCACTGTTCCACGTATGCTTGTTCTGGAAGCAGTGTGAAAATAATGAGAGATGGTGAGATGGAGAACTGCAGCCACACTTCATCATGATCCCCTCATACATTTAATTACATATTGAGCTTAAACCATAGATCACCTTCATCATAAGCATTTAAAATTGCATTTTGATATGTGCTTGAGCATGAAAAGCTTTCAAATAAAAGGTTTATAAGGCAGCCTCAATCCTACACCAAAGTCTACAGAATATTTAAACATTTTGTCGCCATCATATTTCTCTTCCCAATGATCATCCTCCAGATTTATTTTGTTTTAGGTCTTTTTTTTTTTAAGCATAAATTATGACAAGGTCATCAACATTCACAGTGATTCCTGTAAACATCCCGTCCATAATGCTGCGCGACGGATCCACTGGTGCTGTGAGCGCTCAACGACGGAGCGTGGCTCCTAGCATCCATATATAAACATTATTTCACGTCACCGTGGCAACTGAAAATTATGTCTGAATTATTATTATTGCCATTTTTGCTTATTGGGTGTACCTACACTGTTAGTGCGAATCCGACGCAATCCTTTATCAATGAGACCTCCAGTCACCCAGACAAACAGAAAACAGCAGCAGCCAAAAGGTTTTAGGTTAGTGTCGTTTCTTTTCAATCATAAGTTGGTTTGTTATGAAAAATACCAGAAATATTAGCCAATATTCACTTATACACAGATATATATAGTGGACCTCTGATAGAGGCAAGTACAAGTGGGAATAAAAAAGGGGAAAATTATTTTTTTGCAAATTATGTTGATTTATGACTACTTGGGGCCAAAATCCAGTGGAAAATGCAAAGGTAATTAGTCGCAAAGCCCTAAAAAGAACAGTTGGAATACTTATTTTCGCATTTGAAATGTAACTTTTTATTACAGAGCAAAAAACGGATAAATGAAAACATGACAAGAAAATTCCAAACATCGGCATTTTGACAAAGTGTTAAAAGCAGCTGGACTCTTCGCTGGAGCACAGGCAGACTGTTTCACTGAATCCTATTGAGAAATGTAACTAAGGCTTTATAAGGTTAGTTAAATATTGTTAGTGTTTTCGCTCTGAATTAATCAGCCTTTGTGAAAATAAAATGTCACAGGAACTTCAACCTCTAGCTGTTTCTTAACAGCAGTTTGTCTAAAGAAAATATAGAAGTTTTCATAAAATTATAAAAATAATCTAGCTTGTAGTCATTAAGCACACAGTTAAACCCCATAAAAAGACACATAACCTACATCTCTGAGGCACTCTTTAGAGCAGTAGAAAAGGTCCAATATGAAGAAATCTGACAATATTAACGTCGTGTTGCAGTTAAGTTTTGTAAACACAAAAACTGAAGATCAACAGAAAAGAGAGCGTACGCAGAAAATTACAGCGTAGCAAAACATGGAATACAGGTAAGACAACAGAAACGAAGCATTTAGATGATAAGGGGAGAAAATAAACAATTAGAAACTTTGAGCTTATATAATGAGGCAGAGGTGGATAAGAGCCACAGGAAGGACTAAAGTTCAGAGTTGAAGTTTTTGGAAGACGTCAAGGTCTGATTTGGTTGTGCTTCTCCAGATACCCAGAGAGGAGAGGAGCTGTGAAGCTGATCTGAGTGAAAATGAAAACCAGTCTGATACAGAATTTGAAGATGAAAATGAACAACAACTGGAGCAAAATATACTGCCAGTAGCATTAAAGTAGATTTGGACAGCACCTGTGAAGAAACTGATCCTACACTTGAACTTAAAATTTTGCTAGCTGATAAAGCAGCAAATCAAAATATTTCACAAAGTGCACTGACAGAGCTACTACATATTTTAGCGCACTATAGTTTGGATTTACCCAACGATTCAAGAAGTCCTACAACCTTTCAAGTGAAAGAAATGGGAGGTAGTATTTTCTATCATTGTGGAGTGGCAAAAGCTATAACTTCAAAGATGTTAAATGACTCATCCTTCAGCTGACACTTTACCTCTACATACGTATAAACATTGATGGGTTGGCGCTCTTCAGAAGCTCAAAAACTGAGTTATGGCCTATTTTGGCCATGATTAAGACATTTCCAAAGAGTGGAGTTATTGTCATTGGTTGGTATGCAGGCTTGTCCAAGCCTGACTGTCAAAGAACACTTAGAAGACTTTATTGAAGGCCTGAAGTCAATAACTCAAGAGGTTTTGCAGCTCCTGTGAAAGCTGTGCAGAGAATGGACTTTACATGGATAACAAGGTTGTGTCTCCTGATTGTACAGCACCTCTACGAACAGACGAAACTTTTGAACTTTTTATAGATGAAGACCACCATCATGGAGTTTCACCCTTGCTTCAGCTTGGCGTAGGAATGGTGTTGAGTTTTGTGCTTGACGTGTTAAAAAACGTTAGAAGTTTGTGGATCAAGGGACCCGTTAAGGTGACGTCTATCTGCTATTACCATTTCCACTCTAATCACTTGAAATGAACCAGAGATCATCTTCCAAGAAATTTGTTTCAAAACCACGGTCACTGGTGCTCTCAGTAGCGATGAGAGTTATTCTCAGCCCTGTTTTCAGTTGTTGCAATAAAATAACCAGTTTTTAAAAGCCCCTTTGTTGGAAGACTGATCCTGCCAAAATTGGCAAGAAAGAACTCGATAAAGTAATAAAAAGAAACCAAAAATGAGAACTTTTCCAACTTAAAGCTTGGATCTTAATATTGACCAATAAGATGGAAGCTGACTTTGAATGCCCACCCACCAGGCTCATTTCCCCTTTGCCACTTTACCTCCTACAAAGGAAGGCAGAGCAAAGCAGAAGAAGGCCAATCCAGAATAGTGCAATCTTTTGCTTTTAGTCATTCTTGGCTGTTTTAGCTGAACATTATTTTTCTTGTTATATGCCTGTAAACTTGAGTAATTTTTTTTATTTATTTTTATCCATTTCAAGTTATTTCAGTAACTATTCTGGATCTTTTTAGTGATTAACAGAGGTACACATGCATGTAGTTGTTAGATTCTGATTTGTCATTTCAGATCCTAAAAAAGAAGGAATTTTTTTTTTATCTAGCGAAGAAGATGAATCACCTCTCTTGGTATTTACTACAACTGGCTCTAACCTCAAACGTGGATAGTCCCTGTTTACACAGAATGAGAAGCCCCATCGCAACCTCCTCCCTGGGAAGACCCAGGCCTCGCAGGAAGAGGCATGAGCATCTCCCGTGGCGTGGGAGAGGGGTCATCGTTACACGCCTGGTTGCGCTTCTCAAGGAAGTGGGGGGAAACACAGAAACTGCACGTACACTTGCTGAATACCCTGCTGAGTCAAAGCTCTGCTTTACCCCTGGTGGAACCACCGGAGGGAGCTGTGTGAGCATAGCCGATGACGTCCTGGCCATGAATGAGAAGCTGTGTGACTCAGACATGTTTTACAGAGAAAACCTGCCTATCCATGTATAAACTTCACTTCCTGTGTCCTGAATCTTTATTTACACCTTGGAAAGCGATGCTATAAGTCTAATCTATGTTCTGTTTGGCATTATTTGTTTTAAAAAAAAGCTGATTTAGAGATTGTTTTTGCCAGGAATTAGCCTTATCCCAACAGCTTGTTTTACCATAGCAACGATATATCGTTGCTATGGTTAACGCATACGCATGGTTTCTAGCACTAGCAGTTTTATTTGGTGCATTTATTTCACATAAAGAGCTGGTGCAAATTTAATTTTCTGTTCATTTTGTTTCACTCAATACTTTCACTGAGCTTTTCAAGCAACAATTGTAAAGAATTGTAAGATATCGAGGAGATCGCAATAAAGAGAAAGACGCTCGGTTTCCAGGCTCAATAAAATTAAGTTTGGCATATTAAATATATTATTTTTATGTAACCCAAACCATGATATAATTCCTCTGAGTAATTTTTAGTTAGTTATATATGACGTCGGTTGTGGTTGTGCTCTTGCACAGTGATAGAGTTGTGCGTACCCTCCGGTAACATCCTGCAGGCGCCTCTGATATGGGTTACTTATATTAAAGTTGGGTGTGTAAACCCTAATGTTGGATTTGGAGCACACCTCAGACCTTTTTATGGTCAAGGGAAGCAATCCAAATCCATACCAGGCTTCAAACCGAGTCTAATCACTCTGAAACAGTCCTAACACTCTGTGCCTACAGCCGGTAGAATGAATTTGTGGCACATGCAGAAATCACTCTCACCTTTTCCTGTAACACAGTTAATCACAGCTTTACCACCCTGTCATACAACCAGGCAGTATAGGAAGCATGAATGCTTTTCCCTGACAACTAGCATGGAACCGTTTCCTGTTTCAGGTGACGATTGTACAGATGAAATGGAAGTACACTTATACATTACGTATAATTCTAATTAATTAAAATAACTTCATTGTACATAACTTAGAAAAAAATCCAAACTTGAGAGATCTGGCATAAAATATAGTATCTTATTGATACTATATTTTCAGAAGTTGATACTTTTGATTTCAGAAGTTGTTCTTCTATGAAGACACTGCAAGTGATTAAACAGCAGCTAAAAATCACTGAGTAGACCAAAAAAAAAAAAGAAAAACATCTGTATCCAAGCCTCTAAAGCTAAAAAACTGGACTTTCAATCTGAATGTGGAGTGATAATTTTGAACTAACAAGTTTGCTTTACCTTACTTAGCAAAGAGATAAACTTTTCAAACTGAGTTGCAAACCTAGGCCTGCCTGGAGGTACCTAAACTTATGGTTCTTGTGAGGCAGCAGCAGGGTTGAGCATCCCTCTGTTACCAACACTGCACACATAAATCAAGGTTTAAAAAAAAAAACCGTAATGGATATGGATTTCCTCTGGTACATCAAGATAATGCACATGAAATTCACTTTCAATAGATAAACGACAACAGAAATTAGTTTGCACATTAAACTTCTCGTTAACTCACTGAGTTTTTGAATAATACAGTATGCTTGAGAGACATATCTGAAGTACTCTCCCAAACAATAAGGTGTGTCTCAATCTCTCCTTTCTCTCAATGTTTCTCTCTCTACACACACATGCAAGTTCTCACACAGAAAAAAGCCCATTTCTGTGTGCTTAGGCAAAAATAAAGTCATATCATCCATCATGTGTCCACTTTAAAGCAATGTTTTATTTGTGAAAGCCCATAAAAGTCACATATTAAAAATCATCAATGAAAAGATCAATTACAGTAAATCTAAGTTCATAATAGGCTCATATACTAATTTGTCCTTTTCAAATCAAAAGCTTTGAAGTAAAATATTTCAGAGATGCAAATGGTATGTGACTTTAAAACTATTTTGGCATTTTCTGTTTTTTAAAGACCAGTATTATGTAAATTCATCCTTTTTGAGTAAGCACATACCAGGAGTGTTGCCTTTACTCATTCAGCAGAGGCTAAATCGCTGCTTCTGCAATGTATCCAAAACTTCTCCTTGGACTTTCAGTCTCCAGACAAGCTTTTGCCTCTCAGAGCGCCCCTCCCCTGTTCGTCGCCCACTCAGCTCCTTCAGACTAGCAGCAGCAATTAGCAAACACTTGTGGTACTGGGCTTATCACGCCAAAGTACTCTCTGCGTGGTGGAGCCGAACTGTCAAAATCAGTTTTCATGAACCGCAGAATTGCGCAAATGGAAATTCCGAAAATGAATTTGCTTATTGGAAACTCGCACGGGATCAACAGCCGGATGTTACTACTGGTGAAAAATGACAAAAGAGACGAAGGAGCAGAAAGAAGGCAGTTTGTTTAACTGGCTCCTCGAGTATGAGGGGCTGCCCATTAGAAAAAAAGAAGAAAAAAACAGGCGTCAGTTATGGCTATGATGCAAAGTCAAATTTCTCTTAAGAAACAACAGAACAAATGAAGGTAACAGATACTTGATTGTGCTATAAGTGCCAATTTTTTTGTTAATTTTTATCTTCCCATCATAAAACAAAGTAGATTCAAATAAAAGGTTGTTAATGCTGGAGCGATAAATTCTTCAGGATGCTGAACACCAGATCAAATTTTTACGGTCCGACTGTAAAAGTGCTTCATGTCGTCAATAAGGAAAAAGTTTCCCCTCTTATTAAAGTATTGAAATTATGATTTAGTGTTACACAAACTGCTCTGCAGTAAACTTACATTTGAACAGGCTGACCTTCCAGTGTTTTCCAATTAATATGCATCACCTTTGCAGATGATCACATTAGAACTCAGTGTTTGGTGTTCACCTCAAGTCTGAACGTAAACAGATCTATATTCCTCATGACTCAATGCTGGTATTTTTAACTTCCACTGAGTTTTTTATTGCACAGCCTGATATTTTCCAACATTCTCTTTTGTCTCCACATAAACTTAACAGAAGAGACATAAAAAACTTTTCTTGAAAGACAAAAGAAAAATAACAGGTCGATCAAACACAACCTACGTAACCTCACCCACGTTGGAGGAAATTTTGCCAGGCTGAATCTTCACTAACTTTGAGGATGAAAATTCAATGATAGGACTCACAATAAAGGCTTTTTCTGGTAAAAACAATAAAAATAAAAATTAATTAATTAATAATAATACTCTAACTGCGTGTCATACGTTCCTCTTGAAACTGAGAAAGTGTATAAATCTAGAAGCTTGTTAATTTAATGATGTAACTGAATTGCCTTGAGATAGATGAGCGTCCGCCCTGCCTTCCCTCTGTAGCATATTTAACCATATTTAGTTTATGGTTAAAAAAAAAGTCAACTGAGAAGTGGAACATTAAGGATCTGATGCACAATCAGTTCTCGCATCTTTCTTGTCAGTAAACAAACATGACTTAACTTGGCCCTATGTGCTGTACGATAAATGTGTAAATCAAACAGAACATTTTTTGTATTTCTGATCATGACAATTAAACAAGGAATAGCAGAAATGTTGCTTTCTTTTACTTTATATTTTTCCTTACAAATAAGTATTTAATAATAATTAAAAATGTAGGTTTTCATCAAACCACACCATGCAATGGTGGTATGTGAAAGAGACGCGTCCCCCCTCACATTTGAACAGACACATTTACAATAAAATATTACCTCCCAGGAGAACAGGCATATTGTTAAAATTCAACTTCAGGTTTCCCTGGTTGCCTACAGCAACTCACCTCACCGCATCCTTCCGCCGCCAGGCGGGTTTGCGACGTACACGTGTGCTCTGCCAAACAGCGAACATGACTTGTGCCAGAAGCAGAACCTTCTCGTTTAATTGTAATAGTGGCTCAGTTGAAGTAACTGCATTAGAGAAAGATGATTGGACCGCAGACGTGTAAAACGTCTTTGCTGAACAGAAGTCAAAGCAGAGGCTGAAGTTGACATTTTTCAAAATGTTTTCAAAATAAAATACAAACTGCATGGGAATCTTGACACACCAACAGATGAGAGAGGAAATATGTACGCGGCTTGCGAGCCGTCCATTAGCCACTCCTGCTCTAGCCGACGTGGACAGAACAAAGGCTTCTTACAGCCCTGAACCATACAAATGCTTTTTGCTTTAAGTAGACAAACAGGTTTGCCATTATGCATATGCATATTAATGGTCAGATGCAATATAAATTGAAATCTCTGAAACTAGAAATTACAATGGTTAGTGTGCTTCTAAAAATATTTTATTGACAAAAAATTAGTTGTGAGTGGTTGTGCCCTCCTAAGTCTTCATTTCAAAGTGTGCTGCAGAAGAAGCTCAGTTTTAAATGCTAGAAATCCACACCACTTTGCCCCCCACTTACACCACAGAAATAAGGGCTAAAGATGGGATGGACCTGGACTTTTTTATAAATCTGAAAAGGTTTCAATTATAAACCTCCCATCTTCCGTTGAAGGGGTTGTTTAAGTATCACCAGTCTGGTTCTGAAACTTGACATTTATCATACGTTTGTCTTGAATGACAAAGCAAATGCAATGCAAACAAAGTAGTGCTAAGATTCAACCTTGGAGCAAAAAAATGTGGTTGTGATCCAACCTGCAGGCAGAAAAACTCTTACTTGTATATTCTACAAACACTTATCTATGCAACTAGTCAATGTGAAGAAGCAGCTCTGCTTGTGTCAGTTTGTATTGTGATTTGTAGTGGAAAAGCACCTTTACTGCTGTAGAAATAAAATCTATTTGGATTTAGTGAATAATGTATATGCATCGGTTTCAAGCTGGAAAGAGTTAAAGAGAAAAAAGAAACAAAATAACACTTTGAATGCTCATCCATCCATCCTCTTCTGTCTGTAAGATCTGACTGGTATATGATGTGATGTACATACATATTGACTTTCTCCCAAACACATAGCATGTCAGTACGTTGGTTTTCAACTGCAAAGTTTTGTTTTGAAAACAAGAACTTCTTAGTCAGATTATCTGAACAAATTTCAAAACAGAGCAATAAAAAAATGATTGTGCTAAAGATGATATTTTTACAACATTTACGAGAAGTCCAACAACAGTTGGTCCATTTCCGTCTGCAGTGCATCTTTCATTGTGCTCCAAAAGTTACACGGACAAATTGCACTACGCAGTCCAAACACACAAACCAATCAGTATTCATTCATAAAGCAAGTTATTTAATGTTCACAGTGCACTATATTTTCATTGTAGCTTTTATTTTGAAAACATACAGGAAGTAAAGTCAATCATGGTAATTATTAAATTACCCCAGTAACTGAACTCCATAAGGAATTCAAACTGGTCTTTGTTGCCGTAACTAGCAGGTGAATCTTAGGAGAACTGTTTTATTTATGTGTGTTTACACCGTCTGAACACGAGACGATCACAGTAATCAAAAACATTCTCATGCAGATCGAAGTGATCAAGCAACTTTCGGTCATTTAAAACCGCCATGATATTTATGAATAGAGGCAGCGTTATTAGCTATGAATGGCCATTTAATTCTTTTCACTGTATTATTTCTGTTTAATTTACAAGGACAATGTGTGGGCAGAAAAAAAAAAAAAAAACTTTAACTAGGAGGGCATTGGAAGCATTTGGTCCGAATGAAAAGAATTCTTTCTGAGCTCCAGGGACAGTCTCCTAGCTAGGAAGGAGAATTGTTCAGACCCTTTTGTAGACGCTGGTCTCTTTCACAGGGAAAGCCAGGTGGTGTATTACAGGCTTGTGCTGTACAACACATGGCTCAGAGGAGCTGAATTGAGAAAGGAAAGGTGAAGGTAAAATAGTTTTTTTAAGGTGGTGTTACTTTGATATAATCTATTCATACAGCACTAGTTTTGTCAAATGAAACGATCTAGGAACTGTTTTGTGAATTAGAAACAACCTTGGTTATTACCGTTTCCATTGTTCAACACTGTAGATCTCTGCTATAACTGAAATGGGAACGTGTCCAACCTCCGTAGCAGTTTCTGTACCTAACAGCTATAAAAACGGTATCCATTAGCCCTGGCACAGACAAATGTTTCTCTCTGCACTATTGTGGTCAATTGACTTCTCAGTCAGAAACGCTCTCCCTTTTTTTGGTTTGTTTTTTTTTCTTTGCAACCGTCCCGTCTTGGCATTACAAGTCTGCAATATGGAGAAGGTGATTTCCTACACAGGCTACGGACAGAGTTGCTTTACAAAAAGTAATATGGAATCCTCATTGCGTGATTGACCTGATGCAAAACATCCAAGTGTGCAGGCCACATTAACATAGTAAGCTGTGCTTTTATGACTTTCAACCGTTTGGATTACATGATTGTCGGTGCGTGCGTGCGTGTTTGTTTAGTTAATTCTCTGTTAGAAAATGAGGTTTTAACTAAAGAAAAGGGATTTTATGATACACACTCAGGGCCCGAGTATACTGTTGCTCAGGAGCTCCTTGTTTTATTACAGACTCACAGGGATGTTATACGTGATCTCCACCAAACGACAATCTGCACATTATTCATCAAAGACCAAATGAGAGCTACAAATGGCGAGACAGGTTCCTCTTCAATGCCACTGAAGACACTTTAGTCAGAAAACATTTGAAATAGATGCCAGAGAGATCATTCCAGGCCACAGTTTCATTTCTGGCTCAGTTAATATTTGTGCTGAAGGAAAAGCGCAAACAGTGACAACCTGCTGCTGCTGACATAATATGAGAAACCAGGCGGTAAGTCAACATATTACTGGTTTTCTCTTTTCTGATTAAATTCAATTGCAGGTCAAAACCTTGTTTATGTTCAGACTTCTGTAAACATTGTGAAGATGACTTTCCTTTCACATCTAGTGTATATTAACCCATCTTACTTCATCATGTCAAGGCTTGAATAAGAAGCCTTGAATTCTTGCACAAACAGAAACCTCAACTCAATGGTGTATTCAAAGCTGAAGAGTGAGTGCTACTAGGGCATTAGCATCTACTGATACTTGTATTACTGCCCCATGCCATTTGTGATCCAAATGTAAATATAACAGCACACAACCAATGAGCTAAAATGCAGCAATTTCTCATAGAGAACATCTGTTTTTTTTTTCCTTTTTCACATTCAAGGAGACAATTGAAAAATTTGTGTATTACTGCCGCACATGAGGATTAGGTGAGAACAGTGTATCCGAGTGGAAGACCGCCTTTGACCTGACAAACTGTAAGGCCAGTGTGGAGTGTGTGTGTGAGAGTTGGTGAGTCCAAAACAGACGACCATGTGGGACCATTGAGTTCCTTAGGCATGAGAGTTATTCTAATACCAAAACAGAACTTGAACTAAATGCCTGGTATTACTGCTGTCACTATTTTTCCCCCAAACAGCTTTAAACAAAATCTTACCGCACTTATCTTGTTAGACTGAGCGGCTACTTAAATTGAATGAATCTAATAATTCATTTAAGCCAGTGATTCTAAATGGAAACACATCAGAAACAACAGCTGAAGCCTAATCTAAATAAAGCATGTTATCTCTTACTTCCACTAAGCATGTAAAGCATGTTTGGGGATTGAATGGTTCTGCCTCTGCTGGAAAGATCAAGAATTGACTTTGTTTATTTTGTCTTACCATTCTAAGACTACACAGGGAGCGGGTCTGAAAAACCACAGATGGCTCCCAAGAGTTCCAATTTGCAACGGCACGTACAAAACACGTATAATAATATTATGGCGGGAGGGCGGGCGGGGGGGTCGGAGGTGGCGGGTCCTGGGGAAGGGCAGACCGTGCAGCAGCACACGGCGTTTCTGAGCCAGAGGTCAATTAGGCATGCTGAATAATCTGGGCATGAGTTCTCTCTGCTGCTGATCTGTATTCCGCACCTTCCTCCTTCACTGATCTCCTCTCCCTCCATTCCCAAGTCTGACCACAACACAGAGTTAGCGGAGGAGCGAAGAAGGATTGAAAATGAAGCATGTCTTTTATCTTCTGTGGCTTGATGGGGGAAAGAGACAATGTTCTCCTCCTGCGGTCGCTCCTATAAGTGAAGCACACATTTAGTCTGCTTTGGGGGTATACAAGAAATAAATGGCTGGCAACTGGAATGGGATGGAGAAAGGTCAGCAAAGTGTCGCACAGTCAATCTTTCAGATGAAGTCGGGCTACTTTCTACAATCTTGCATTGCACTGCAACAGAGACAAAGGGGCAGTGGGTAATAAACAAGGGTCATGTTTCCGCAATAGCAATTTCCTGTGTTGCACTACATGGATTTTACCAAAAAAGAAAAGAAATCTCTAAAGCAACTGTAACATCTAGTCTACGTGAAGAAATTGAGCTGAAATAAACTGATTTGCATACCATAATTTTTAGATCACAGTGATGCAGTGTGGCCATATTTGGGGACTGAATCTGGAGCAGTTTAGTTAATGGATGTATTCCCCCCAGTCAAGTTAGTATTTACATACAAGTTTATCATAACCACATGAATTTAAGTTCATCATAGCTGTCCTGAGTTAAGTTTCCTGTAACTGTCAGGAAACGTAACACACAGCTATCAGTGACATAATGAATTATTGTTCTGTTTCATGTTGAGGGATTTCCTACAACACGAACCATCTTGATGTCGACCTGCTACCTTGGAAAGACAACGTAGCCTCTGTTATTCCAAACACAAAGTTGATCATTTGCAAGTAGCAGGTTTTCCCACCAATATAATTTGCAATGCTCTTCAGATGTGCTAAGCCTGTGGTACCGCCCAGAACTACCAACACTTTTCCAGGTGGCTAAGAGTGGTCCACGTTTACAATGTCAAGTTCTACGGAAAAAGTCACCCTTGAAATTTTTTTAAGACCTTTCCTGAGACCTTCTCCATCAGCCATTGTAGGTATGAAATACTGTAAATTCATAAGTGTTAACGTGCACAGTGCATGTTGCTGAGGTTGTGCTTAGCTAGCAAAGCTGGGGGTTGATAAAGTCACTCTGACATCGTGGGTCTTCAAGTTAGCTCTGTGAGACGAATTTGAAAACTGATAGGGTAAAACAAAACTTTTCAACTGCTGTATTATTTGCTGATCTTGTGCCTCCTCTACTGATTGACCCCGGCAACACATAGAGACTGAAATCTGATTGGACGAAACATTAATAGTCGACAAAGACGTGTGCGGGAAACGGTGAACCAAGAGAAACTACAATAAAGAGAAGAGACTGTCGAAAGTAAACGAGTAACATTAATTTAAATAAAGATTATAATTTCAGTTGATTCTGATTAGACCTGACGGCCCAGGATTGTCATGGACTGATTTCTTTTCTCTTTTTTTTTGATGTGACTGAAGCAATAAGAAGCAACTTTATCTTTGGTTTGGCTGCCAGTTTATTAACAGGCAACTGATTATGTTGTAAAAGAGTTGAGGGAGGAATCTCCATCTGCAAGGAAAGCCCTTCCTGTACCTAAACTCTTTAACAGACAGCAAATGAAAAAATGGGCACTTGTTTGTTTATATATATATATATATATATTTATTAATTGTTATTATTATTATTATTACTACAATAACACACACGTATTGGTCGCTTAAATGCAGAAAATCCCAAATACAACTTTCCCCATTTTTTGTGTTTGTCTCTGTTGACTCATCTATCAGGAATTATTAAGACTATTAAAAAAAAAAAGCTGAACTCTTAGCTAGAGAATGCTGATTGGGATTTTTCTGTACAAATGGCAGGGAGCTTTATTGCATTTGACAAGCACGGCACCTGAATGCGTTTGCAGGTTGCTGCTTCCGACTGCTAAGTGAGAAAAAACCTGCATCTGAATAATACAGAACCCACAACATCCAAGTGGAATTCACATTTAGAAAATATTTATGCCCAATAATGTTCTTTAATCACTGGTGTATGAGAACAATGCTGCAGACGCGCACACCATGGAGTCACCCACTTCTGTTTTCACTTCTCCTGAGACATGCCGCTCTTCTGAAACATTCCTGGGATGTTTCAGACGAGCATTGCCGTTACCCTAAATACATGAGAAGAGAAAAAAGCCCAAGGCTTCAGACATGAGTTACTCTTGAAAAGCTGCTTCTCATCTCTTCTTCTCTGTGCTGAGTGTTACTCATCTCTATTTTTAGGCTCTAATTAGGCTCAAGTGGTACCAAGAGGTGCACGAGTTATTAAATAACAGAAGTGTTTCTTTAACATCAAAGAAAGACACAATAGCATTTTATTTGAAAATCACTGGATGTTTGATAGAATCACTCCCCCTCCAACAAAAAGCACTTTTTTTTCCCAGTAATGATGTTTGAAGGTTACAAACCAATTAAATTAATGTTGGTTGATTGAATGATATCAGAAAAGCACCTTGTTGGCCTTTGCGTTGATGATAGGGCTTGCTGTAAGTAAATGTTTAAGTATTCAGTATTAAAGGTGCAGTATGTAACTTAAAAATACTTGTTAAAATCAGTATTATGCTGTGACAGTATAAAACAGATGATCTGAAATATATTACATTCCATCGCAACACTGACAGTTTTAACAAGTATGGAGAAGACATATTTTTGTAAAAGTTACAAACTGCAGCTTTGAATTTTCTACCTGTTGAGGTAGAAAATGTATTATTCAGAAGACGAGCCCAGATGCTTGTGGAGGGTATGAATACATTTCTACGTTCCAGGAATATGTGGTTTAGATAAACACAACCAGCAAGGGTCCGACTGGACGGGACTTCAGCAGAAAACTGGCCGGCTTGTCTGTCTCTGTACTCGCACACCAGCAGGCACAGAGAGAAGATGGCGTTCTCATATTGTTGAGTGCCCACACAATGCGTATTGATAATGAAGAGCATCATTAGGTGTAACTCCAAGGTATAAAACGAAAACCTGACAGCGAAGTTGCCTCCCTGGAGCTGGTCACTGGTTGAGCTTGGACTACCTGCCTTCGTGCTTCTAATAAAAGTCCAGAGAGGAATTAGCAGACTCTCATCTCCATCATCAAAACCAGAACACAAAGTTTTTGAATTTTTTCACAGTACATTTGGATCACTACAAATTTAGGCCTGAGACAGTTGCTGGACTATACCGATAATGGAAAAATGTAAGAAAACATTGGCCATGTCTTCTGCATTGACAATGAAAAACATACTGGCATGGCAAAAAAAAAATATGTTTGACATCCTTGGGAGGTGGCCTGTACCCGTCCAGCGCTTCATCTAGTCCAGAAAGCTCCAAAGAACTTTACACTGCATTCAGTCATTCATTCACACACTTATATTTTCATGAGCCTGCAAAGCATTTTGTCACCAAATACTCTACAGACGTCATTAAGAATGTCTGAATGTCATGGAGTTCTTTGTGAAATTGATTTTGCACACAGTGATACTCCAAATATGAAAGGTTTTTGTTGTACTATGAGGTCCTCACACACTAACAATATATAAGATTCTTCATAGCACTGGCAGAAGAGTCTTTGAATTTGATGAGGAATCTGTGGAGTAATTAAGGTAACGGCAAGCAGGCTTTGCAACCTGTGAGTTGAAATTCATCAACACAAAATATCATCAGAATGCAGGTGGAAGCCTGCAAAAAGCTGCTCACAGTTTGTAAGAATGTTAGAAGTCTGTAATGCCAATAAAGGTTTTCCTCCTGATTATTAAGAGGAGCAAAAATACTTTTTGACATACACCTTATGAATAGAATGTAAATAAAAACAATTGTAAATTACAGGCAACTTTTAGCTGATACTCCCTTAGCATTGTTTTAAAGAGTTTAGAGAGGAATACTGTAGTTTCTTTGAGAAACAAACTGGAAAAGAATTTCAGGTGCAGAACCTTGCGAGTGTTTGGACAGCTTTGGGTTTAAACAAAACTGTCCTCGCTTAAAATATACATGAAAATATAAAATTGTTCAACGCTATGAGCCTTGGCCTAAATAAATTGTAGTAAACCAAATATTTTTATCTGCCAACATTCGTGCACAGTTAATGAAAGATGCTTCCTATTTGCCGCTCGGTTTGTCCTCAGACGACTCGGAAAGGCAATCAAGTGACATCAACAGAGCAACATGTGGAGCACTTTAAACTTAGTTTCTGCCTCTGTAAACAGGCCACTGCCTGATATCTTATGCTCTTTTAAAATCCTGTTTCTTATAGTTCTTTTTGAAAATCTGCTTCTGAAAATTACTCTTATGACAGAAGACATCTCAAAATTTGCTTCTCGGGGAAACTTCAATCTGAGTGAAGCCACAGCTGCAAACGATTTCAAATATGTAAATATACACTCAGAGACCCTTCCTGCTCATTAAAACCTCTGACAAATGACTCGGTTAAAAGCCTGTACCTCAAATCCTTTAGCATGTCATGAACCAAAAGGGATTCACTATGTATTCAGCAAAAACCTAGTGAAGGAGCACGGCCAGACTTAATAGTGCATCTAAAGAGGCCATTGATCGTGGCTTTTGATGGAGCCCAATTAAAGCGAACATGCTGCTGCTGCTGCTACTGGCTAGTTTTGTGCCAGAGCGTTCACCACACAGGGAACAGAGAAAGGAAAAAGCAGGAGCTGTCTGTGGAGCTCAGAACGAAGATTATAGATGTCCATGTTACAGATGAAGGCTACAAGATCACCTCCAAAGCTGCTCCAGTGTGTTTTTTGGCCACAGCTTTCGATGTTAAAACATAGAAGGTCTTTTGAACTGCAGTGAAGCTCCTGGGACAGGGAAGCCAGAAGACGTGACCAAAAGATGATCAGATGACTCGGGTGGTAAAAAGCCAGTGAAAGAAACCAAAAAACATTCAAGCTATGACAATCTCCTATCTGTTTCGTTTTGAAGCTTAAGTCTGCTCCATGGTGGAAGAGCCAGAAGAGCTTCACGGTTGACGGAAAAAAAACACACACACACACACACACAAAACAGACTGGATTTAACTAAAATGCATGCTGACAAGCCCCAAAGCTTCTGGGAGAAAATCCTTTGAACTGATGAGACGAAACTGGAGCTCTTTGGCCTGACTTATCAACTCTATGTTCACAGAAGAAGAAGAGATGAAAAAAAAAAAAAACACAAGCTTTCAAAGAAAGCCACACCAAGCCCACTGTGAACCATGGAAGTGGCTCGACTTATTTTGGGAAGGCTTTGCTGAGCCTGGCAACAGCGGCTACATGTTGGCAGGAATTGCTGTCATAGAATATAAAAGGGTTTCATCTTTTTTGGTCAATGTCTTTTCCATCTGTTTTGAATTTATGAAATATTCAACTCAGTCAAGGATTATCAAACAAAGTCTGGTTTTGTGCTACGTGTCAGACTTTGGGGAAGTCGTCGTGCTTCAGTCAGTTTTGAGTCGTTTCAGAGATGCGTCTTTGTTTTGTTTGGCCCGTCCGTACTTGGATCTAATTCATATGATTTCTTTGGACTGGAAGGAGATTGACTTGTTGTATATAACTGTGACCTATATAGTAGGATAATAATTAGACCTGACAGTCTGGCAAAGTGCATTAATATAGCATTTGTTGTAATTTGATACCATGAAACCAGGTCGTCTTGAACTGAGTTGAGTTGAACTGACAGCTCTACCTGCCTGAATCCAGTAGCAGGATTAAAACCGTTCTTTGGCTTCACCTCTCCACACAGCAGACAGGCAGATCGTTTACTCCAGAGACGTCAGTCTGAATCACGTCGTTTTCAATACTTGACTGAGAAACACAGCAGACTGATCTCAGCAGCAGCAGCGAGGCTGTAACATTTGGATAAAACTTTGCTAAATATCCATGCCAGATGCCGGTTTAAAAAATGACCATAAATTAAATGTCTGTTACGTTTACAGGCAACATTGCAAGGTGTACTGTTCCAGTTCTTGAAATGTAAAACAACGCACAATAAACAGGTCAAATAAACTTCTGAGCAGACCGGTTCATAAGAAGGTTCACTCTTCAGCAGTGCCTCTTGCTCCCTGAAAGACTCCGGTCTCTCCCACAAGTCAGATCTGCTCTTACATTAGTCTTCCTGTAAAGCGTGTCCAGGCCATGAGTCCACTCCAGGCTGTCATGTCCTGTAAATCATGTGATATTGCTTTACTGTCGCTCAACTTCACCAAGACACTGGCACAGCGCTGGGACTGCTGTCTTATAAAGCTCTTTATGTATAATATTAGAAAGTTGTACATCTTTTATACGCTCACGGTGAAAATCTAAATTCCATTATGGAAAAAAATAGGACGAGTAAATAAATAAATGGAGATAAAGATTTAGAGAAAGGATATTCAGTGGTAATAAAAAGCCTAGAAGAACATCAGGACAGAGCACATAATGTCACTTTGACAGAGCAGATTGTTGCTTTACAGAAAGAGTGGAGCATGAAATAATCGTTTCTTTGTCAAACAGTTGCCTCCAAGGAAACTCGTCGTACCATCATCACTTTGCATCAAAGGGGCTTCACAGACAAGTATATTGCTCCTTCTAAGTTTCAAGGAGAGAGGTAAATGCTTCAAGTGCAGTAAGCATTCAGGGATCCCAAGAAAAAGGATTCAACTGAGGGATCAGGGCCGAGCCCCGATGAAGCACGAACGAGTCGCCATCCATTAGGATTTCACTTAGAAGTGGATATCAATTCTAAATTGATGCTTTACAAATGCATTTCTGAAAATTTAATTTGAAATGTATGAAAAACGTATGAAATGTACAAAATCAATCTGTAGAACACCACAGAGACATCCGACCGTCTATCCCAGATGAAGCCATGAATAAAGTAGCTACTCGTACAATTATCTCTTTGCTCTTTCTTTACCATAGGATTCCTGCACCGCTGCTCTGTGTATTTTAGTGGCGTGTGCGTGTGTGTGTGTGTGTGTGTGTGCGTGTGTGTGTGTGTGCTTGTCTGCTCCGTCTTTTCAGATCTCCAGAGGGTCGTGGCAGATTGCTGCTCACACAGAGCAAGGTTCTGTTGGAGGTCTCTTCATGTTCATGTGAAGTTCACTTTCCTCCCGTTGCTTCATGCATACATGAGGCATTGCTGCAAAGTTGAAGGCTTAATAGTCCAGTCGACTTTCCACCGCCACTACACATTCACTCTGCAGGAGCGATTACTGTAAAGCCACAGAAATTGGAGTTCCTTCGAAAACGTTTGAGCATTTGGCATGATAAACTGAACCTGACTGTTGTTTTCTAACTTGCATCCATTCTCTGCAACATATGTGACTGAACTGGAATCTGTCTGTGTGATTGGACTGAATGGATTGTATCATTTTTATATATAAATTAGATGTTTTTATGTAAAATGCCTTGTCACCATATTGTGAATTGGCTCACAGAGCTTATCACAAGTTTACTGTATGTAATATCACAAACGCAAAGGGCAGCATTGATGCAATACTTGTTACATTTGAATTCTCCTGCATGCAAATTTAATATATATTTTACTTTCATTGCCGTCGACGACCACATTTAGTGGCCGGGAGGGTAAAAGCTCACAGAGAGAGGTCATTCTAAAACAAGCAAATACATAAAAGAATCAGGAAAATCATCATTCATATTGTCATCTCAATGTTTAGGAATGGCATCAAACGCTTCCGATATCCTGCTGATATTGTGAAGCCCTGATCATACAGAAACGTTTTACACCTCATTGTACTCTCTTCCATTTCTAAATATTTACTCCGCCAGTTAATTCATGTCAGTTTGTTTAGCTCCATATTGCATCAAATTTGCATACATTTGAAATAGGGGCTCATATTTCCGCAGTACAGCTGAAAGTGAGTCTGTGGAGACAGCCTGGGCTGCCAGTAATTGCCTGAACCTCCTCTTTTCTGATCCCACTATTAAACAGAAAGAAAGAGAAAAAGCTGTAGGGGAGTGTAGATAACAAGGTTTTCACTCAGGCTGTGTATTTTCGTGTTTTTCTGCATATCCTGCCATGTACACACTCAGCACCTTTCATGTTTCGCAACACACACACAGAGACAGACACATCACCGTTTTTATGTTTAATGGATTTTATTAAACTATTTGTATATATTTTTCATCTTGTTCAGAACATGAGCAAAACATCGTTTATCTTCTACAGTTTGGAACTCATCACTGGACAAAACCACAGGAGTTTATTCGGCATTAACGCGTCCACGTTCTGCTCGTGTCTCGTTTTCGACGACGTTTTCACTCACAGCAGTTTGCTGAAGTGCCTGGCAGGAATTAGCAGGAGTTCAATGTTCTCATATACGTAAATTCATGCCGTGTAATTTTATCGATTCCATGATATGTGTCGCTACTTTTTTTTTCCTTCGAAAGTATCGATTTCTCATCCGCGAGTATCGATACGTTCCGTTTTATGTGAAATCCACATGTATAAAATGGCAGCTGTCACACCTGACATTTTCTACCCAGTTGCACATGAACATTAAAAACACATTAATGTACAGGTGCAACATTAATGTCATTACATGCAATTACACGTGATGTAATGACATGTCATTACATGGCATGTCATTACATGGCATTACATGTCATGCTTTATTACATATCATGTACATGACATATTTTTCTCAGTTTAATGCTTCATGACATATTATGTAATGAAGCATGACATGTTATGTCATGTATGACATGTAATGAAACAACCAGTTACAATCAATAAAAAATAAGAAAAAAAAGGTTCTTTTTCTGCATAACCAAATACACAAAGCCACACAATTACCATTTAAACAAAGCAAATAACAAATGCAACATTTATTACACCGTCAGTTCAATTAATTCAATCCAAGTCTATGGAACAGTCACAAAATGTCACCAAAATCACTCTGTCTTTCAGAAAATCATAAAAATGTAGTAAATCGTATCGTATCGTTTGCTGAGTATCGTGATATATATCGCATCGTGAGCATGATGTGTATCGATTAGTGTATCGCTACAGCCCTAGTTCCTTGCATATTTTAGAAGTGTTATACTGTGCAGGCAAAACACAATCCAAGGTTAACAAACATCAAATATTTCTGTCACCATCCAAGCTGCTGTGGTTACAGTAGATTTACAACACTATTATTTTATATATTGGTAGGAAACCTGTTTTACTTTGGGATGTTTGAACTAAAAATGGATCATAACACTATTAAAAGTTCAGTCCATTGACCTGCACTACAAATGCATCTAAAGATACTGGGTGGGCCTCTACTCTCTGTACAGTAAGAGGACAGAGACTCTCCTGACACAAAAGACTGAAGTTTCACAAAAACCAGAAGTTGTTCCCCAAAAGTTCTTCCTTTTTCATCTCAGCTTCATTCTGTTTGAAAGGCAAATTCCTATCAACCCTTGCTGTTCATTTTCATCTCTTATACTCTCTTTGAAAGGAGGATTTTTGCCTCAAGACTTAACATGGCCAAAGTCATTTTTCTCACAGGTTATAAATCCTGAAATTCCCTCAGATGAGGATGAAGTCTGAAAAAAAATGCAAATGAGCACAGTGATTTGCACAAAATCTGAAAATCTGTTCAGTTTCACATTTTAGAACTGAAAGTGGTTTGGAACAATAGAAAAAAGCCCATAATGTCAAAAAATGATTAAGTTATCAAATGTTTTCACGTAGCACTGATGGCGGATTAAGGGAAAAGAATGGAAGTGTGCAAGGTCTGCAATAGAAAATGTGCAAAGTCAGATCAGACATTTTTATAACTAAAAGTCTTACTGTTCAATACACTCAATAAAATAAACTCCACAAAAACTTAAACATAAATACTCCATGCTTTCTAAGAACATATTTCCAGTTTCTCAACATAAGTGCATTTTACTAAACTGACTGTGTTCCAAATTATTATGCAAATTGGATTAAAGTGCATAAAGATTAAATTTTTTGTTATGCTATTAAATTTATAGATGGTATTGTGTGCCAGGGCTTTTTGAATCACTATAGTTAATTTCAGAGACCTGTACAGATAAAGGCATAATGAGGAATTCTGTTATTCTGTTAGACAAATTCATCAGATTAAGAGAGCAGCTGTTAAAATATTCTTACAAAGCAGCAAACAGTTATTTGATGATGCTGGTGCCTCTGGAACCTCAAAGTGGAGGATCCTCCAGAGGCTTGCGGTGCATCTACCTACTATTGGGCCCCTAACCAGCTCACAAGCAGAAACGGTCCAGTGGGCCCAGCCGTACATGAAGATTAATTTTCAAACAGACTTGTTCACTGATGACTGCTGTGCAACCCTGGATGGTTCAGATGGACGCAGTAATGGATTGGTGGTGGATGGGCACCACGTCCCAACACGGCTGTGACGTCAGCAAGGAGGTGGTGGAGTCATGCTTTGGGGTGAAATCATGGGGAGAGAGAGAGAGAAAGAGAGAGAGATGGTCGGCCCCTTAAGAGTCCCTGAAGGTGTGAAAATGACCTCAGCAAAGTACATGGACTTTCTGACTGATGGTTCAAAACGAAGAGCCGTACCTTCCATAGCAAAATCATCTTCATGCATGACAATGCACCATCTCATTCTGCAAGGAATACCACTGTGTCATTGGCTGCTATGGGCATAAAAGGGGAGAAAGTCATGGTGTGGTCACCACCCTCCTCTGACCTCTGACCCTATTGAGAACCTTTGGATCCTCAAGCAGAAGATCTGAGGGTGGAATGCAGTTCATATCAAAACAGCAGCTCTGGGAAGNTTCCACAAACTCACAAGTTCAATGGATGCAAGAATTGTGCAGGTGATATCAAAGAAGGGGTCCGATGTTAACATGTAACTCGGTCTGTTAAGATGTTTTTGATTGAAATAGCTTGCAGTTCTTTATAATCCATAAAATGTTTAGAAAATCTGCTGTGCATAATAATTTGGAACAGAGCATTTTGAGTTTTTTATTTTTGAAAAAAATACTGTTCTCATGGGGAGCTTTGTTCAGTAAAATTTGATTTATACTGTAATAATTCATGACTTGAAAATTATACTGACCATCATTTGCATTGACCATTTAAGAAAATCTGAGAAAATATCACTTGCATAATAATTTGGAACATGGTGTAGACAGAGGAGAGAGACCTTGATAAAAAAAATAAAAAAAACTTTTAATCACTTTCCAGTCAACACCTACTGGTAGATAAAGACTAATGTAATTCTGTGAACTGAATTCCAGAAAAAAAAAAAAAAATAAAATATTAACTTTACACTATTTTTCAAAGCCAGCAAACGAAAAGAAAACAATCTTGAAGCTGAGAAAAACATTGTAATAACCCAGAAGGAACAGGGGAACACTTCAGTGATCTTTACAGTCGGAATATTAATGATACTCGAAGCCCCCGGCTGGTAACAATGATCTATGAATCCAATATGCTTCAATAATTCCCTCAGCCAAAGCCCAATGGATAAAGTAGACGGCATATGCAGTTCCATTTATTTCTTCAATAAAGTGCCACACTGAAACAAGAGTGGGCGAAGCAAACAGCCTGAGACAAACAGTCAGTAAGCAGTTAATATTGCAATGATAACCATCAATGCTATAGGAATATTTCAAATAGATCCTGGTTTTACAGTGATTCTGTTCAGAGAACTGCGCTTGTATCTTTATTTTTATTGTGTGCAGGGAACATTGTTAGGATTTTCTTTTTTTCTTATTCCATTTTGCTTCCCTTTCCCGACTTCTCACCCACCATGCATGCGTGTGCAGAAGTGTAACGAAGCAACAATTCACAGAGCCTCTATTGGTACATAAATAATGACTGGGATGCTGTTTCTAGAAGAGACGCGGCGCTGTTACAGCTGGTTGTGTGGGACGCTG
Source organism: Alfaro cultratus (assembly GCA_903066825.1). Classification (NCBI taxonomy): domain Eukaryota; kingdom Metazoa; phylum Chordata; class Actinopteri; order Cyprinodontiformes; family Poeciliidae; genus Alfaro; species Alfaro cultratus. The sequence continues at coordinate 46,890 of CAEFZX010012007.1, read as the reverse complement.
TCGTGGCAGAACGGGCGCCACGCGTACAGAACCTACAAACTTTAACTGTAGTCTCAAGGTCAGGTCTGATTCCTGACCTTGAGACTTTTGGTGCGAGTCTTCCCCTTTCTTCCTGCCCGTTTCCTGTTTGGTAGCTGTCAGTGAAGTCCATTAATACCAAACAGCATCTTAACTAAATAAAAAAATAAAAAAGATTGTGGTAATTTTACCTTTCTTCATGGCTGTAAATTCTCCTACTGGAGAAATCGTATCAGACAATTTGCAAATGCATAAATGAAGAAAGACTCGTTTTTGTTAAAACTGAGCTTGACCATCATAACATGTGTAAGAAAACAGGCTTGAGAATCAAACCATCCAAGCTGAGAAGTTCCCTAAAATTGTGTTGTTGGGGTGGAGCTAAAGAATCACAAGGAAAGACATTTGGAGAAATGTGAAGCAACAGGAGGTCATTTTGGTATTTATCAAAAATAAATCAGTTTAGAAATCCTAACTGACCTAGAAGAGTAAAAGTCTTGAAAAAGTTGTTTTTTTTAATGCAATGCATCAAAAAATGTCTCTAACTGTACGCCTACAAATACACTAGTGGATTAGCCTTGTCCTTACAGCTACTTCATTCACAACTGGTACATGGCATGCCTCATTCCTCTGCTCCTTTATTAGCTCCTTCTCATCAGCTTTAGGCAGCACCTGGAGTGGCGGTTGTTAGTGAGCTCGGGGAATCGATTGAGACAGAATCCAGACTCGGAGTCTCGCTAATAAGTCATCAGCAATTCACAGATCCTCTTCTCTGTTCCGTAAACCATTTAATTGACTTTGCTGTAGCGAGGTCATTTCTAGCCATTCAACCACACGCTCAGACCAATGAGCAGCTAACAAAAAGAAGCAACAACCTTTTGTGCTTCAAGGTAACAGCAACGGTCAAAGTCACATCGTGCCGTGAACATTTCACAGTCTCTAGGTCAATTTTACAGCAGCTTCAGCAGTGGGGAAAATGCTGCACTGGTTTGTGGTTAAGAAGGGGCTGAACTGAAAGGCAATTCACGTCTAATTTATCAAATTATCTACTTTCTCACTTTCAATACTGTAGCCGTGGGGAAAGATTGAAAGAATGAGGTGACAAATACAAGCAACCAGTATAAGACGAGGCCTGATCTCCCCTTTCAGAGGGAATCACAACTTTGGCTTCTCTTGACGGGGAGAGAGCGAGAGAGAGCAGGAACGGAAGTGGTTTGGACAGCTTGTAAAGGCGCGTTTCTTACGAAGTGTTCCTGGAATATCGCATTAGGATGAGACCTCTGGCAGACCTAATGAAAGGAGGCAGCTGGGGAGGAATTAAGTGAATTTTACCTCGTTGTTGGTGCCAGTCAGACTGGTCTGAGTATTTCAGGATCGGCTGATCTACTCTGAGTTTTAACCGTATCTCAAGTTTGTAAGGAACTGTTAAGAGAATTGCAGCAGTGTCTCAGAGGAGAATTTGCATATTGGGTTGAGATCACAGCAGTTCAGTTAACCGCATGCCTCGGTTGGAAGGACGGGTGCGAACAAGTTCTAAACCTTCAACGCGTAGAACCTTGAAGCAAGCAGAATACCACAACACCACCACACAGGAGCTGGACTTTCAAGTCTCACCACCTGCAGCCATTCTCTTTACACCCTTGTTCTTTGGGGGGCATGATGGCTACTTCAAGGACAGGATTGCACCGTGTCTCACAGCTCAACTGGTCTCAAGAACATGACAAAGATGTCACAATGTATTCAGCAGAACTCAAATCAGATCAACGTGTGGTGGAATGAACAGGTTTGCATCACGGATGTGCAGCTGACTAATCTGTTTACGCAGCTTCTTCAAGCCTCAGACTGCTTCACTGGGGAGTCTCTTCTTATTTACCCGCATGCATTAAAGGTGCTGGCCAAATGAAGCATCTTTCACACCGAGGCAGCTCTAGATTTAGAAGAAGTGCTCTGTACTGGCGACTGTGAAAAACCAGAACAGAACAGATTTCTATTTTGTAAGAAATCTCCGAGAAGAAAACTGGAACAAATCCACAAACAAGCAGTGACGTCCTAACAATCCCCCCTGTCATTTTATTGGCTGAAAGAAGAGGATATTAGTGCAGGTTGTAGAAAATGTAGGGTTAGAGACGGTTTTGTAGAAAAGTGAAGAATATTTCCAACCAGGGAGGATTTTTGTTTTTTAAGTATAGAGGAGCACATGGAAATGTGCTCTTAAATTAGATGCATGAATGACAAATCAATCGCAGCTAGCTCAGAAATAAAAAGAGGGCCAAAGAGACATTCTATCCGAGAAGATGAAACTTGAAAAATGCTGCAAAAATGCCAGACATATTTAAAATACACAATCCCTTATTCTTCATATTCTTAGATAAGACTGCATTTGCAAAAATCAGAAACAAAAGTTCAACCGTTACTAAAAAGGAAGGCATCGCCATCATCACAGAAGGAGGGCGATGGGGATAATAACAGAACAATCACCTGAGGTTTTCCATCTGTCTTATATTCACCCCACCTGTGGTAATACCAGAGTAATCACCAACTAAAATGTAAAGTCTATTGCATTATACTGTTGGATTTCACCAAGGAGGACCATTCCACTCCCCTTTGTTCTGTAAAGCTGGGCCTTAAGATAACTAATGGATCCTCTTAGATGGAAAAGTTTTTCTTCTTTGAGATTCACTTATCCTCAGAGATCCTTCAAAGCGATTTCCTGTATAGGCTGTACTTTGAAGTGAGCGGTGAGATTTTTATGATTCGCTGCAGATAGACTGGGAAAGGCATTGCTGGATGTCCTTAAACGTTGGAGAGACATTACGCTTCAGAGAGAGCTTTTATAGGTCTCCATTTATCCGTTTCTTTCCACCTAAATCACCGACTCCAGCTATTAAAGGTGATGTCTATTCGGAGTGGAAATTACTGCTGTGGTTGCGGTAGCCTTTGTTACTAAACTCATCACAGCCGTTGTCATGAGAATCCTTACGGTGGTAGAGAAAGCATCATGTGTCAAACCAAGTTATTTATCAGATTACATTATGTATGCGAAACAAGTGGAGCTTTAAAAACCTGCAGCGATGAACAAATCAAGTCAAGTTGATTGACATTTTAGAAATAGGGCAGCTGAAAGTGGTTAACATGATTAAAAACATAATACAATTAACAAAAGAGAGACGTTACATTACATCAGTAGAAGAACAATTAACGAAAAACTAACATCAAAGGATTTAGTTTATCATACAATCATAGTAAAACAAAAGTACACCTGTTTAATTTTACGGTTTTTGTGTATTTTGTACATATTTTGGGGATTTAGGGTGTACTTATTTTTCACATATTCCTTTCTGAATTCAAAATTTCTATTTAAATGACTCAAGAACCCTGTATAAAATTGACAGATGGTGTGTTTTCATTTTGCGACATCAAGACATTTAACTGCAATCAGATGGTTTAAGTTATTCTGCATCACATAGAGCAGTCATTTTGAATATGGAAATATAATTTCTGATTAAACTGTTTTTAAAATCTAAATTGGTTTTGTTGTTTTCTTTTGTAGCCATTTTTTAGGTGTTTTTTTCTTTCTTTCTTTTCATGGACTGATTGCACCTTTGATTAAAGATTTGTTCATGTTTGCCCGTAATCAGGAGAAGTGATTAGTTCATCAGCAGCAAATGTACGGATCCTGATGTGGTCCATGTAGGATACTTTTGTTGGTTTACCTACTGAACAGCGATCTTGTGAAAAATGTAGGTGTCAAAGCATTGATGTATAATAAATTCATGTTTCCACTTCATCTACTTCCAGTTATTGCACAGCTGGGAGCAGAGGAAGTGATAGGTTGCTATGTAAACATTTGAAGGACAAAATCAAAGGATTATTCTGAGTTATTCCCAAAACATTCATTGATTCATTTGGGCAGGAGAGTTCCCACAAGACCAGAGCGGACGAACGTTACCCTGGAAATGTGCTGCCTTGATAAGATAGGATAGGAACTATCATCAAATTTGTTTGTGTAAATTCAATTTTTAAGGTTTTTTCAGCTCGTTGGGAGACCCCGATGTTGTGCTGTTGGTTAGTCATTTGTGTTTTCTGACAAACGCACAATGAGGAAAATGATGATATGATCGGCTGTGATGGTGAGAATTGTCCATCTTTTTGTTTGCATTTCAAGTGCATGAAGTTGACCTGTGCCCCAAAAGGCTCTGTTACGCACTTTGTAAGTGAAAGAAAGAAGCTGCAAATGTGAAGCATTAATAACTAAATGAAGGGCTGAAATATGTCGTCTCATGCCTCCTTCCTTATAACCTGCTATGCGTGACGCATAATAAACAATTTGAATGTAGATTTGACCAAGTACTGTTTACCATCTGTGATTGTAATTATAGTTACATGAGTAGTAATTGCACTTGCTGAAGTACAGCAGCGACTCGGAGTGTAATATAAACATTTTTTGTTCAAGCGCAGGCGCTGGTGGTTTCTGAGGTCGTCAGTCTGTCGCAGGGCAACACAGAGACAGACGGGACAAACAGACACCTAGGGGGAATTTAGAAAGACCAATTAATCTGACAGTCATGTTTTTGGACTGTGGGAGGAAGCCGGAGTACCCGGAGAGAACCCATCATTCACAGGGAGAACCTGCAAACTCCTTGCAGAAAGACCCCGGGCCGGGAATCGAACCCAGGACCTTCTTGCTGCAACAGTGCTTCCAACTGCCCTTGATCAAACGAATTAAGTGGATTTAATTCTTTATTATTATTATTTGGATAGTTGTACTAAGCACTTGATTTAAATAAGTTGAGGGCCTTTTGAGACAGCGAACTGTGCCAGCCACCGGCAGCAGCAACTGATTAAACCAAGTTCTTATACGTCACAAAAATTTGTTTTAAAATGTTTACGGTGCTGCGATGGACTGGCGACCCGCCCAGGGTGAACCCCGCCTCTCGCCCGTTGAAAGCTGGAGATATTCACCAGCAGCCCTCCGACCCCGATGGGATAAAGGTGTAAGAAAACGGATGGATGGATGTTTAAGGTGAAAAGGTAGACTCAAAAGCTTCATCTCTGCAGTCGTTTCATCAAGAATGAGTCTACTTTCAAAGCAGTACAGCTTTTAATGGCTTTCTTTGGCATTTACATTTGAACACCAGGAGTGAGATAATCATGTTCATGACAACCCCGTCTCTGCCCGATGGTGCAGCTGCACATTGTGTTTGTTTTACTGAAATAAACTGAGCAAACCATCCTTGCTTTCTATACTTTCTGTCAAAGTTTGAGCAGGAGCCATGAACTGTTTCAAGAAAGTCATTTTAACTAACTAAAATTACAGGAGTTAATTTTACTCCACCAGTTCATGTAATGAAAAGTAGAACCTTTTGAAGCACCGATTATGCTTCTTTTTTTTTTAAGTAAGAAGAGCTAATTATGTTTTACAGTGCAAGTAAGTTACTAAGTTACTATCTAAGTAAAAAAAAATCTTAAGTTACAGGCAATAAATATGTCTCGTGTACTATATTGTCAGTTGGACTTATTCGAAATGATCCAGTTCGTAAAACTAATGTTAAACTGGCATTTTTGATTTCAAAATAAAAACACTTTAAGGCAGCAAGTTTGCATAATTTTTTTTAAGTCAACTTATTGCATTTATAATGCCTGTTTAAACTTTTCTGTACCATCTTCCTCATGCATGCAGCCTCTACCTCTAATGCTCATTTTCAATGTAATTCAATAGCTTCCACTTTTCTTCATTAAACTATCACAAAATGTTCTTAATGAGCATTTCAGCAAAACGGTTGGCAGGAACGTGTTTATATGGGATGCATGCACGCCGACAGAAGACTAGACACAGTGTCTTCAATCACTATTTTTATGTGCATGACTCGTTTTCTTCTCTCCAAAGAAGCTGCACCTGCCCCATCATCTCTGTGTTTAATCAGCTGAGCTAAAGCTGCCAGTAGCATCGTACTATAGATGGTACACTTCAGCCCATTTCTCTCTGTGTGACCTTGTCTCACCTTTGGAAATAGCCACTGGAGACTCTACTGTTGCTATAAAACAGCATACACTCTGCTCTTCATCCTATAGATTTTATTAGAGCCTTTCTGTTTAGCCTTTTCTCACCAAGACTGAGATTAATCTCACCCTGTCTTTACCACGAAGAGTATTTTTGGACCAGTAACTCTGTTTTTGTGTGACTGCTCTGTCTTTCCAAGCACCCAAGTTATTCACATTATTACTGAGCCTGGTTCTTTGGGAAGTTTCCTTAACTCGCACTACATGCTCACTCAGGAGGAGGGATTGCTGCAAAGTCAAAGACTTGGTGCAATCAGCACGGCCTGCTAAGATAGGAATTCTAACTATTACAACAGAGCCTTGAGATGACATTTGCTGGAAATTGGCACATACTAAATAAAAAAAAAATTAGCAGAATTTTACTCGGTTGTTTTTGTTTTGTATGCGATATAAAAATCAGACATAGCAAACTTCTGAGGACATTTTTTTGCCAGGAATAATCCAGGAAACACAGAGAACCTACCATGAATAGAGCCAATAAAAAATTCTCAAAAGCAACAAAAACCATTTATTTTCCTTGAAAATCAGAGGTTGCTAGTGGCTCGCTAATATATGCATACCCTTCTGACAAAAAGATGTCAGACAATGCAGAAGGGACTGCAGTTTTCTCCGTCTGTTTTCAGCCAAGTTGCTTGACAACACCTGTCTCTCCTTCAGCGGCACCAAAACATTTACAAGAAAGAAAGTCAAATACTTGGAAAGTCGTGACTTGGAAACAAAAGGAGCACCACCATCTATGAACATTGGATTTGTATGAAGCCTGAGCAGCAGGTCTTCGAACCTGGCAGACTATATGTTTGTAGATAGACGTGCTAATTAACCAGCTGACATCCGCTGGTCAGACTCTGTTTCTCAGCAATCAGCAGAATGTCAAAAAGCGATACCGTTCTGTTCAATGAGTCCTGTCAGTGTTTATGCTTTCTTGTCCTTTGTTCTTCCACCGCTCTGCATCAGTGACAACACAAACAAAGATAAAAAAATATTTATTTTTTTTAAATTGAATGACCTGTAAAAGTTTTTACACTGACATGTAAGGTCATATAGGTTTGGCTTTTCAAAGTATCTTTAGCTAAAACAAAAAAGCAAACAGGTGAAGAATGAAGCAGTTTAAATATTGCCTGAAATATGACCCCCAAATCACAGAGGAGTTGAAACAGAGGCTGCATGGATGTAGAGCCGGACTCAACAGTAGAGAGATTAAAATCACATTATCAAGTCATTTAAAATGAGCCTTTATAGCAAAAGAGAAATCCACAGATCTTCGTTCTTAAAAAAGAAATGGCTAGTTATTTGCTAGTGTGCATTGCTTTTGAAGGGTGTCCATTTGTCTTTAAAGAGAAGTAATGACTCCACAGAGGTAAACACAGGCTCTTAATGGAAGAGCTATTGAGACTAATCAAACCCTCCAGTTCAAATATCAGGAGTAGCAAAGCACTTTACGTCTGTAAGGTCCGATCCGGAGACGGATGTCCTTCTTACTATGGTCCTCTGCACGAAAGTCATAATTTTCCAAGTGTTCTCCGTCTTCTGTTGGTTTTATTTAACATATGTAGAAAATGACGGCTTGAACGGATTCATCATCTCCTGCTCAACCTTTTGTCACCCGATTGCAGATTCAAACCAGATGGGAAAGGTGTGGAGCAGTCAAATCCTGATGGTTGATCAATGAATACGAGACGAAGCTGAATATGCAACAATCCCGCGTCCGCCTGCTGTCATTTCCTGCTCAGAAAAGCTGGACGTGATTTTCCCTCCTTTACCAACAAACTGCTGCATAATCCCCAAGTAAGAGAGGCCACGGCGACGCGACTACAGCGAGCCCTTCTCATTCCTCCACCCTCTCCGGCAGCGCAATTGTTATCATGTTAATGTTAAATTTGTTGTGCCAGTGAGTCCACTGTTGATGTCTTTTGAAATTAGAATGGGAAAGACAGTACTGGACATATTCAGCCTTTACTGTATGACAGAATGATTCTTTCTTTCAGCTACAAATATTGTTGTGGTTTATATGATGCTTCTGTTGCTCTGGGCAACATAACTCTAGTGCGGCTCTGGACAAACGAAGGCCTCGGTCCTCGACGCATCCATCACGGGTTCAAGTCCCGGCCCGTTGACCTTCGCCTCATGTCTCCCCCCTTTCTCATAAGCTGCTTCTTGTTCGTCACTTGAGATGAAAAAAAATACAAAATATCAGTCTTAAATATTAATAAAATGTTTCAAATGCACCATCGAGAAACTCATATTTCTCAACCTTGACCATCCAATCCTGCAATCTGTTTTGAAAAAAAACAAACCCTGTTTTAAATTGTCTTTGTTGAACAAAATTCATTCAAATCTACTTAATACTTGATGCTTAATACATTTTGATTTGTTTTTTATGACTTAAGTCTGATTTTCAAGCATTGTCAAGGACTTAGTTTAAGTTTTGTGGCACTGTGTGGGTTTCATATTTTAGTGACTATTCATGTGGTGATTCATGATCTTCTTAGTTTTCAGTTTTTCTTCTAGGGGACCATGAATGAGAGATCCAGCTAACTGCCTACTAAAGGTTGGGGTTTTTTACTGGTTATCCACTAGGTAAGTTAGTGTAACTCAGGAATTAACCTGCGGGAAAAAAAACAACAAAGATGATTATCAGTATTACAGTCAAATGAGCATGCCTGTGATATTTTGGCTTTAAGTTGTTTTGTATTAACTGCTCCTTATAAAATGTTTACCCTGTTAGAGATCAAATTTAGTCCCCAGATGGAGGCATTGTAAACATCTACATTCATTTCCTGCCATCCCGACTCTGAGGCGTCTCTCAAGAAATTTTCCAATGAAAGGAAAACCTAATGATATAACTCAGCAAAGAGAAAAAAGGCGATTCGCCAACTGCTGTCCTCTTAATTTCTTTCATTTGCTTAAGTTATTGATTGGTCGGAAGGCAGCGCTTTCATGGTCCTGCTCTCCAATCTGGAAACTTTTTTCTGCACCCATTTTGAATGGTAAGAAATGTACCAGATCCATGGCAGAAAATCCTGACCTGAACCTAGAGTTGGCTTGATAAGCCACTGATCCTGCTTTGCGGCACAAGGCCATGGTCTCTGTTCAGCGCTCATTTTGCTTGGCAATTAGTTTACCTGATTTCTTGTAGTTTACTCGTCATTTGTTCATTCCCGTCTAAAGAGGATTTCCGCAATCTCCTTAGACGTTGAAACGTAACGACTTCTCAAACTGATAACTTCTGACATGGACATGACTTCTTTTTTTGGACAGGCAGTGTATGTAGATCCTTCTGGCCTTCGAACGCCTCAAGATTCCCCAAAATGAGCCGGAGGGACATTAACAAGTTTCCCTCCTGACCTTGTTAATGTCATAGTTTTCTTACCAAATCGCCTGCTTTGTATTTTACACAGAATTTGTGGCTTCAGTTTCATATTAAAGTTGTATACTTCTTGCCCCCTCCTCACTCTATATTGGATTACGCCAATGCTGGCAGTTCATTTCAGGACACCATGGCTCACAACGCAGCAGCCCTGAGGCGGCTGCAAGGGAAACTCTGTCATGTCTCATGAAGGAAGAATATGTTATGAAAATGTGCAGCAGGTTAACAGTGCGACCGCCCATGTGGCTCTGACACCAACGATCATATAGGTACATCTAAAGAAAAAAATCTGAATATTTCAACAAAAAATTCAATATTTTTAATTTAAGAAAGTCATTCATTTCATTTGTGAATATCCGTTACATACAGTGGAATATTTCAAGCTATTGGAAATTCATGGTGTAACTCCAGAATCAGCTAAATCACTCAAAGTACCTGCAAAAGTTTCCTGACCCTTAAATGGGCCGTCAGGCTGGGTCAGCAGACTACACACAATCATCTCCTGACCGATCAGATGTCCACAGTGGCCTGGTGTGAGAATAATTTTATAATTTAAATATGAAATTAAAAAAAGGCACAGGAGATGATTGGAGGGTTATATCAAACCCTCTTTCCATCATGGGACAAGAAGTGGAGGTGGTTAAGAAAAGTCATCTGGACAACAGACTGGACTGGAGACGCAACAGTGAAGCCGTCTATAAGAAGGGTCAGAGAAGACTGAGCTTTTTGAGGAAGCCAAGATCCTTCAATGTAAGCAGCAAGAAGCTGCAGATCTCCAATAACTCTGTTATTCAGAGCACCATGCTGTTGTGGCAGCAGCGTCAGAGCCAGGGGCCTAAAAGGCTCAGCAACCCGATAAAGAAGGCCGGTTCTGTTTGAACCTCTGGAAGCGTTTTACATGAAAATCAAGAAAATGACGGACAACCCTGACCGTCCTCTTCATGAGTCTTCAGTTAGAGGTTTCTTCAAATTCATTATAATACAGACTGCAGCAGAAGATACTTCCTGCCCACAGCCATCAGCATCTCCAATAACTCTCCAACTAAATGAGTTACAACATTACATTTCCCCTTGAGAATTAAATATCCAGAAGACGGTCTACACTCTCCACAAGGAGGGAAAGCCACAAAAGGCCTTTGCTAAACAACGCGACTGTTCACACACTAGTGTATTTAAGGAAAGTCATAGAAAGTTGAGCAGAAGGAAAAGCTATGGCAGGAAATAGAAGAGACAAGGTTACCTGCAGCAATGAGAGAATCGTCAAGCAAAACTCACACAGGAATTTGAAGGAGCTTCACAAGAGCTGATTTAGTGGTTCGCAATTATTTTCAGTCTATAATTATCTGTGGCATAAAAATATATCAAAGTTTTCTCAATATTCAAATGTTTGTGACGTACCTGCACAAGGTAACCTGTGATTCTAAACTGGCCACAGATCAACAGTAAATGTCTTCATCCATTATTTTCTCCTTTGTCCGTTTATGTTGAAAATGGGCTTCATTCCAGGACTTATCCTTCCTGGCATCCTCCACCTTCAGAAACAGTTTCACCTTTATGTGCGACGCATATTTAGAGCCGAGTGTAAGAATTATTCAACGGCCCAAAAATAGCCAATATTCCATCATCAAGTTGTATTGAAGAAAGGCAGAGCAGCCAATCTAAAGGCTGTGCATCTATCACAGCACAAAGAGAAATGATGTGATGACGGAGCGAAGACACCCTGTTTCAACCTGCTGTATTTCTGTCCGTTTTACTTCTTAGTGTTCTACCTGTACAGAGATGGGCTCCATCTGATTTGAATTTAAAGCTGATTGCTTCTCTTGCTTCTTTCTGTCTTTATTATTATTATTCCAAAATCACAACCCAGACAACAACATTTTGTCAAACAAGTAAAGTCACATTCTGAGACAAAGCTTCTGGATTGCAAGTTGTTTCATGAAGACTAAAGTGGAATTATTACAAGAGCAGAATGTGAATGAATTAGTACATTATCTTTTTTCTTCTTTTTTTTTTATCTGTGTAATTGGAAATAGGAGTTTAATGCACAAAATAGCTTTTTGTAGGATGTCAGAAAAAAGTTTTTTCCAAGCTGTGAGATTTATGGTTTGTATTGCCATCATTTTTCATTCGTGACAGCACATGTGCTTTCCTGCCAGTTTGTTTTTGAGATAAAACATGTGCTAAATGTCATGTCACGAATGGGAAGTGGATTGCATTTGGCCAGTCGGAGTACAAGCCGGGAAGAATTCGGCTTTAAAAGGCTTTCTTATAGTCTTGCCGACCGCTCAGAGTCGTTTCACACTGAAAACCATATTTGCAGAATGAAGAACACAAATTATCACTGGATATTCATTTGTTGCGTCATTCGGTGCCTTATCTCTGTCCAACACACACTCATGTCAGTACAAACAGCAAATTAATGCACTGAAGACATTTTGCCACTGCGCTGAGCAAGCCGGTGATAGAATCGCTAAAATCCTTACTGGCAGATTTTTGGGAATTGACAAAAACAAAATACATCTTCCTTTTGTTAATCTTCAGTAGCTTCACTTGGAGACTTTAGTTTAAAACTGCACCTTTGGACCATTTGCATATATTAAAAAATTAATTATTCAAACCTTGACGGTTTGAAACAAGGTTTCTTTATGAGCTAAAATGTGATTAAATTGCTTGTTGTAACTTTCCCAAAAAAAATTTTTTTTCCTTTTTTACTTACTCTATAACTAAAAGGCCCATAATTTTAGTACCGAACTGTATGTCAAATTGAATTTATTTCTCAAATAATTCATCGAATGAGTATTGCAACCTGATAGTAATAATTTCCTACGAAGCTTCATTAAATTACGCCTTACCATGTGGCGCCATGCATTCTCGGCGGATAATTATTTGTGTTGTGCAACGCCCTCACTTCCACCAATGAGCCGTTGATGAGTTCGAAGTGTTAGCAGAACGGACCAAACATACTTTTCCCCCCAGACATGTCAGCCGTCCACGTTTTGTCCAGAGCATCTGAGGGGATTTCATTGGTTGATGAAAATGTCTGGGTTTTCATCAGTTTTCTCATGGCATCCTTAACTTGACCGGCGCTGTGAACGTTACATGACGGCCTTTCTGTTATTATTCTGGGAGCTCCTGCCTACAGGATGGGCTGAAGTGAATGGGGCATGTAACACATGGACACAAAAGCTATAAAATGAGTGAAGATAAAAACATAAACTAAATACTTACGTATACTTTTAAAATGTCTTTGTGAGACTCCTGATTTTTTTAGAATTTAAGATTTTTTGTGTAGTTCTTTTCCAGGCTGACAAGAGCTGTTATTGTTACAGGTTAATTTTCTAACCTACAGAGAAGAGTAAGTATTAGGAATGATATTGATATCACAAATTTCCACTTTGCAGTAAAAAACAATAACAGAAGGGTCAGGACTGACATTGGAAAAGAAAATGGTTTCTCACGAACTCCAACCTGACAATAAAATATGCCTCCCTTGCATAGAAATCTTTGCCATCACTAGAGACAAACAATGGTTTGTTTATGCCTTGATCTTGTTTTGTTTTTTTATTTGAAAAGAAATGTGCTGCTCTTAAACTGGTTGCCGGTTGTACTTCACAGATATTCTGGACATTGAAAATATTCAGGAGTTGTTTCTGGTTCAGTGTTGATCACTAAAGTTTATCCTCTGAGTTCCAGGACGTTTTTCACCAAGCTTCTCTTTCTGGTAATATCAAGCAAATAGCTGAAAATATAAAAAAATAATAATAATAAATATGCCAGTAACCCTGCAGGCAGCCCAATAGCACTTCTGTTGTTTGAGAACTATGACTTGAGGAAGATTTCCCACTTGCACTTCCATTTCAAACCATTTCTGCTCCGGAAGCTGTTTGCTTGTTTTACACAAAGCGCCGGTGTTTTTGCCACTCTTGTACTGAAGAGAGAAGACGGAGTTCGGGCTCAGGTTCTTTGCTGAAAGGCTAAATACCCAGGACCACATATTCATCACTCAGAATGTGAAGGCCTGTCTCGTGCTTAGCTCAATCACATGTTTGGTTCTCCTCCATCAAACATCTACGAAGCAACAGAAGCGGGGCGGCTGACGACGAGGAAATGTGCTGTAAATGGGAGCCTCTTTTATTAGTGCTCAGTGATCATTGAGCAAAATATTAAATTATGGAAGAGAAGGCTCGAGTGACAGGAGGCAATCACGCAGTCAGAGTGATATGTAATTGTTTTCTGATTTGTAATAATAGGGTGAGAGGAAACATTGGCCTGCCGTAATTGACGGTGAAGAACAAAGTTTTCCAGTGGAAAATTGGAATCCTCAGGGGATGTGAGCTGATAATAAGGAAGAGAGAAAGACGTGTGGAAGAAGCAAACCAATTTGAATTTACGAGACAGAATAAATGTGTTTTAACATTACGAGTGTGTATTCAAATGTGCAGGAGGAAGATAAATATGCTAATTCTTCACAACAGGAGTTTGTTGTCAAAGTGGCAGAAGGACTGGAGGTTAATGGCAGGGTTAAATGCCGCCTCTTCTTTTAAAATGTCCCAATGCAACATTTCTGGAGGCACCGTTTTCACATCATATCCCTGTCAGGTCTTTTTCCAGTCCACAAATTCACAGAAATATATTTTTCCCTAGACTTGAGCAAGTCCTAAACCTGGCCTTAAACACAAGCGACATTTTGGACTGAATGAAAGCCTTTGTTTCGCTGCAGTAACCGGAAGGGACGACAGCTTGTCTGAGCTTAGACTTACGAGTCCTGAGTCCGATATCATCAAATGTTTGTGGAGTAACGTCCATATTTTAAAGCTTATGATGGGGTTCAGTTTTTATTGCTGTGACGTCTCTGTCATCCTCACTGAGGACTAAAGATCTTTAGCTCTGAATAAGATTAAATAGTAGGTTAATATAGTGGCATCTTGTCTGACAATGGCACCTGTTATATGTCAAGTTTCAGAGCTGAGGTGCTGATCCCACAGAGTTTTTCATATCTCCAAAAAAAAAAACAAATTAAACACTGTGTCAATCCTGTTAAGGACTTTGTATTGTATCAGATGTATTATGTTGCAATATTACAAATAAATGGGAACATATCTGAACACAAAGGCACTATTCCTTTCATAAATAATTATCACATCCCTTTCAACATCTAATATGATGTTTGTTCTGACAAAAAATATATATATTTTTAAGTCATACATGTCTAAATATTACTATTAAATGTTACACTGTGAATCTTCTAGTTAGTTAAAAACCACTATGCGCGGCATCTCAGTGAGTATTGTTCCTCTATTAGATGCCAGCATTTTTCCATTTCTGCCAAATTCAGGCTGAGCAACTTCCCTCTGACTCGAAAAACAAAAAACATTTGCAGTCAACAAAACTGACGAGGAGAACGTCTTCATCATCTCAGAGACGAGGTCTGGCACTTCATCTGCTCTCCTGCAGGCGAACGCTATCTGTTATCTGACAAACCCCAACTACTGCCGGGTGTTGCTATTTATTGGTGCGTCTTGAGGGAGAATTGTTTGCACTTGAGTTAGATTGTTTTTAAAGACAAAAGTTTGTAAAAGCCACAAAGTTTTAGTCTAAAACTCTGACCTGAGGATGTGTAGATTAAAAGAAAAACAGCTAAATGGCCCTTTTCATCTTTTCTTCAATAATTAAAACTAGAGACATTTAAAAAAATAAAATAAAAAAATCACTCGTATTTTGAGTGTGTGCAATTTTTTTGCCTTCATTTTTTTCCCCCAGCATTTATTTTATTATTTAATTTAGAAGAAATGAGGTTACATTTTCAAATTCAAAACTGAGATTTAAAAAAAAAAAAAAAGTTATGGAGTTATCGACCGCTGGAAAGCCAAACTAATCAAAAGATTGGCAAAAGAAAAATTAAGCTGAGAGTAGTAGTAGTATTTCAAATTAGATTATTAATTCAATCCAAATCAATGAAGGAGAACATCATTGTTTAGAGATACAGATTTTATTAAAATATTTTCATTATAAAGTCTGGAAAACCCAAACTTTTTTTTTTTTTTACTAATTTGAATACGTTTTTTTTCCCAACAATCCTGGAAAATGATTGAAGCAAATTCTACACTTAAAGGCTTTAAACTCTGCATATCCCCCCTATCAGCAACTTCAACCTCATACACAAACTGCAAAACACGCAAAGTCAATCCTCATCTTTTTTTAAAGTAAAAAGAGACTTTTGATCAGAAAAAAATCCCCATCAGTACTCAGCCTTCAAGTTGACCGAGTACCGATATTTTAGTGCCAAATCACTAATAAAAATCACTTCAGCAACACGAAGCTTTTTCTGCTCCATATTATGGACCAGGAGGTCACAACACTGAAATCCCAAGGTAAGCAGAGTTTAGGTACGGGTCCAAATTTCACACAGGCCTGTAAAACTACACATGATGATGATGAATGTATAGCAGCGCGACACGTCAAATAAAATAAATAAGGCCGTGTTTCTTGAGCCAACAGCACAGCAGAGAACATGTCGGCTCAAGAAGCAGACGGCTTAATGGTTCAGAGCTGTAGAGCTTTATTTTATTCTTTCTTGACTTTTTCTTCTTTATCCTTGGTCCCAAGAATAAATCCTCGTTTGACATATCTGCCTGGGCATGCTAAAAAAAATAAAAAAAAAAACTCTGGGATTTCACAGGAACAGGAGACGTTGTAGTGTGTCGTTAAGGAACGAAGAAAAGAAAAGATGGTATTTAGTGTTTAATGTGCACATTAGCATCATTCTTAGTACTAATCTAGTTGACATTGTTGTGAGTTTATCACTGTAAAAGAACATAGTGTAGATAAACAGAGACTTAGTATTCGCATAATTAAAAGAAAGGCCTTATACAAGCAGCACAAAAAAAGAAATTAATTAGGTAATAACTGCAATATTTCTGAGTTTTGTGGAATATTTCCAATAGGTCAAACAACAAGATTAATACAGAGAAGTAAGTTAATGGGTCATAATTTAGAAAAAGAAAATGCAATATTTAGAACTACAAGAGTAGCATTTCAATTCAAACTATAAAATTGTTCGTTAAGATCATTTGTGACGCCACATCCTTAGCAGCAGCATCTTAGCACACGACGCCACGGCTTTAGCCAGCAAAGTGAATTTAAAAACACTCAAGGAGCGTCATGTAGCTCTCACTTCAAAACATTCACAGCTGATAAAAGCAGCATGTGTGAAGTCTGGTTGGTGGGGAAAGGAGGAAGAGGGCTCAGAGGAACGCTGATATCTATTTTCTTGGCAACTTAAAATTTGTGGCCCGGTTGCTAAGACTGTTGGGAAGAGGAGCCGTCCAACACAACGTGGAGCAGTTCTCGTTTCTCTCATCCACATCCTATTTTCTCTCTTCATTCTCTCACTGCCTCCTTACCTTCTTTTCTCCCTCTCTCTCTTCTCCCCAGCTGTTCTCCATACCTCCAGTACGCCACGCTTTCTATTTCTCTCTGATATACCCCCCGCTCTCTCAGCTCACAGTTGGTGGATGGTTTTTGGTCTCTTTGCCCTCTTTTTCTGCTGAAGGCAGACAAATAAAAGCAGCTTCATCTTAAGGATGTATACGCTGCATCCTCTGAGAGGGACAAACAATTTTGCATAAAAAGTATGGAGTATGATAGCTCCTAAGCATAACATTCCCTTTTTACCTCTTTTCCTGAGTCAAGCAATGTCCTTCCTATGTCATGCTTGGTAGTAAAGAGAAACAGAGTGTAGAGTGGATGAAAAAATGTACAACATAAATGAAAACATGAAGCTTACAGATAGAATTAATGGCGGACACGAAAACGCAAGCAACTATGAAAATAAAGGAGTGCAACGGCAGGAGCCAGTGGAGAGCAATGTAGACCATAAAGCTTAAATATACTGAGGGAAAGGAAATGGTGCCCAGTAACCTGCCTGATCAGAAGGACGAATCAGAGGTAAATGAAGGCAGCTGGGAAAGAGAACCGGCAGACGGAAATGAAAAGATGGGAAACAGCTGAGCAGGCAGAGGAGACAAGATGACTAAAGCAGAGAGAACAAAATAAGAAAGAAACTAACATAAACAAACAGAAATAATGAGAATTAACTAACACAAGGAAACCACTAAAATAAGATCTCAACAATTGAGCAATAAAAAGAAAAATAAAACAGAAACCTACGAGTCCAAACACCTACAGAGGAGAACATCCGTCTGCAGCTGTGATAAATAAACTGACCCATCACTCCTTCCTCTGTGAATGTGAAGTCCCACATGTCCTGTATTACTTTCCAGGGTGAGTAGAGGATGTTATACTGAAGTGAAAAGGTTATCCCTGTGCAGAGAAATCACCTCATATATAACCAGGTAATTACGTTCCGATGCCTCGTGGTGAAAATCGATAACCCCAGAGGTTCATGGGTGCGACAAATGTAGCTGCACCTTCAGTCACATGTTTTCACTTCTGACCTTTGAGTCATTATCATCCTGGACTTTACAGGTACTTAGACATTTCACTGCAAAAGTAAACAGCTGTGGTGCATGAAGGAACAGAATACAAGGTAACAATCGTGTACGTCACTGGCCTGAGTCGTCTTTCCAATAATTATATTATTTTGAAGAAAAACTTTCTAAATAGGCTCATTAGCGACTTTGTTTTCATTTTCTTTATGTCAGTCGGATGTCAGACTGCTCTCCTGTTGGACATAATGTGATGCAGAGCCGTCTCTTCTGCCCTCATCTGTTGGGGCAGCAGCATCAACAACCTGAGATCTCTGGAGATGATGTTTCAAAGAAGGATTTTGCATTTAAAAAAATAAAAAATATCAAACAGATTACAGACAACCCTGACCATCTTCTTCATGAGACTGTCACTGAAAAACTGCGTCTTCAGCCAGAGGCTTCTTCAAACTCGTTGCAGTACAGACCGCTACAGGAGTTCCTTCCTACCCAAAGCCATCATTGTCTACAGCAACTCTTTAATTTCCCTTTGGGATAAATAAAATAGCATTATGCATGCAGATTTTAAACAACAGTGTTTTTAATGTTAATGCTATAGTGTGTGAACCATAACAGATTTTCTTTTGAAACAAATAGGTTTGTCTGCAGAACAACAAAGAACTACAAGTACTTTCATGGTACGTAAAAAAAAAAAAAAGTGTGTTTACGCAAATGCTTGCTCAGTTTTCCCACATGCATCAAATGAACGCATCGCACAAAATGTTCAGTTTAAAATCCTTCCTAAGATCAAGTCGGCTCGGGAAGTCGGGGGTCAAACCGCAAACTTTTTAGCTGAAATCCTGAGCAACACCTCCAGGTTCCTGATCTGAGAATACTTTTGCATACTAATGGCAAAATTATCTCCCTATTACCGCGTTGTCTGGCAAAGAGATTGCCTGTGCAAAACAACTTCCACCATCTGCCGAGATAGATAGAGTCTGTCAGGATCTTCAAAGAGGTGCAGTAGATAGAGCTTTGACACAGAACCGATTCATTCTCAATCCCCACAATTTACATATTTAGATAACATTTTAGCTCCTCTGTCCCACCCATAAGTGAGTCAGACTGTTGATGAGCCCACTGTAGGTTTACCTTCACACAGAATACACCAGTGTATCTGTACCCTGTATTGGCTGTGTGTGGGAGGCCATCCACAAGTCAAGAAAAAGACCCGACGCGTTACACCCCAACGCACAGCGTGTCCGTCTCCGAATGGGTTTCAGTCGACAGAAAACATGAGTGCAGGCGTACGGTGGGAGGACAATCGGAGGACTTGAAGCCGTCAGCCAATCAGCATTAATACAGCAACAAGCAGAGCTGCTAATAGTGAGGACACAAAGGCTTCTGTTAGTCTCCTACGGAGAATTAGATGAATACAAAAAAGGCATGCGCTTGAGCCTTTGTTTTTGCCTTTCGTGTTTGAAGCACATAATTGGGAAGAAAAATATAGATTCTGAAGCTGCCAGCAAAAAAAATGCCTGGTCGTTTTCTTGGCTGCAGGCGAGCCTAAAGGAAAAGGACGTTCCAGTAAGAGATCACAGAGGATTTAAGGAGAAGTGGCCCCGGTACAGAACTGTCCTCACCTTCCAACAGGAGCCGGGGATCCGCGTGGATTCTGCTTTCTGGATCACTCCTGTGTGCTCTACAATGTCTTTTGTATCATCTGAAACCAACGCTTTGTTGTTCAAGGTGAAAGTATTTATTCTAAATATTTTAGGGTAAATGATTGAAGATTGACAAATTGGTGTAGTGGGTTAAAGGACTCAGGGAAATGGGTAATTCTTGAACCACATAAACGGATTCGGTTATAAGGGAAGAGAGTGAAGGAAAATAAGAGTTTTTATACTCGAGTCCTTGAGGTTTATCTTAAGCTACATGTTGAGAGCTGTGGGTTTCTCTGCACTTTGGCATGTTTTAAATGAAGAGGGAAGTTGTGTGATATTTTCCTGCTCCTATGGACCCATGGCATTGTTTTGATTCCAGATATCTGTGCACAAGCAGCACGTTGGAGCATGGTGAGATCAGTGGTGGAGCAGTGTAAAACATTAAGCTAAATTTGACTTTTTGCTCCGCACGCTACCATCCACCTAACTAGGAAAGTGGAAACAGAGAGGAAAAATGATAAGCTTTTCATTTAATGACCAAGTAGACACATGAGACTCTAGCAGCACACAAGTCAGAAGATGATCGTATGCATGTGTCTTTAAGCTTTGCAGCAACCCCAAAATATTAGAAGTTGTAGCTGGATCCCAAAAACTGTCTGAGGGACGTCAGACTGCAGTGAAAATGACTCCATTTAAGAACAGGCTCCCGAGTTTATTGGCTGCATTTTGTCCAGAAACTTCTCACAACAGTTTGCTGAAGGTTTGCCCCTCTCCTGCTTATACAGCACTGATGTAAGAGAATCCGTTTTAAACGCAAATGTACTTTTTCAGCTCTGCGTCCAGATTTTCTGTGAGACTGAGATTAGGGCTTTGTTACGGTCCATTTGCACCCAAGCTTTAACTTCCTGACTGATGCCTAGAAATATTTCCAATATTTCCAATACATAATGTTCTTTCTTCGTGTTGTCATCTACTTGGTGCTGTGCCCCAGGTCCCTGCTGCAGCTGAGAACTGACACAGCAAGCTGCTGTCAAGGCCATGAGTCAGTGGTGTTTTAGGAAAATCTAAGCAAATTGATTTTATTTGAACCCTTTAATTTCAGTTTGATAAAAACCACAGGCCATTCTCCCAAAGAGGTAAAACTTAGACATCATGTATCTAGTTGTTCTTTGAAACACTCTGCCTCTGTTGCACCGTGCTCTGCTGGTGTGAACGGGCCACAGTGCTGTTTGTGTTTTCCTTTTAGCGCCACAGACGTTACAGTAGACTCAAAGAAATGAGTCACTTTTGACTTTGAGCTTCATGCTCAATTAACTTGACTGACTGTAGGATGTTTGTTCTCTTTTGGTCCATGTTATGTATAGATATTGTAAAATAAAAAAATAAAAATTAAAAAAAGGTCAAAATTCCTATTTATTCAGGTATTTAGGCAAAATTATATTTCTGTATAATCTAAAACTAGGTCAGGGCGATAAATTGATTTTGTCAATTATTCAAATGTTCTGTTTATGAAGATTACGTTTTTGGAAAATCTGGATTTTTTCCACCAATAAACTGAGGTTGTTTTTTTTTGGGGGGGGGGGGGCTTAAGTAATATTGCACAAGAAGACACTTTCAAAGACAGAACACCAGAAAGTTTCCGATTACGTATTCTGCCAGTTCTCTGGCTGTTCTGAACATGCATTAAACATCCTGGCTGAAGCCTGGAGGAGCCAGTTAGAAGCACTGGTGGCTCATGCATAACTCGTGGTCTGCATGCACCACCATGGACTGGTTAGAGGATCTGAAGCAGAACTGACTATGCTGACCTCATGTAAAGGCAACAACCTGATCCCTCCCACACCAGGCTGGCAACACGACAACTAATTTGATCAAAGTTGATGGTGGTTCAGATGCTACGTGTGTGTGCTGCTCCCTCACTGCGTTGGATACAAGACTGGATCTCACCCAGCAGCAGGGGCGCCGCTAGGAATCTTGGGCCCCATGACAAAAAATTAGATCCCTCCCCCCCCACGCAGCTGCTGTTACAATTTTTTGAGTCTGACCCATCAAAAGCGTCACAATTTTAAAGGCTTGGAACTGTCTTGCTTTCTTTGGTCCAATACTGATAAATATTTACTGCTCTTGAATTTTACATGCAACAGTCCACATACAGTGTGCAAGTAGGTTGCTTACATTTTTTCTATTAGTTTTAGATACTGAAATGTCTCTCCCCACGAGCAACAGTCATAGGCAACATGCAAAATACACATAAAACAATCCAGACTTCTCATAAAATGCTATGTAGTTGCAATTTATTCAAGCTGCAGTTAATAACTTTAATAAAAAATATGTTTTCTCCATATTTGTTAAAGCTGTCACCATGTCGTGACAGTTTGTTATGAGACAGATAATCTGTGAAAACAATCAATCTCCTCCACCTGCTCCCTCAACTACTATTACTGGCTAAAGTAATGCAACGTTCCGACCAAAACAACCAATCAGAACCAGGAGGAGGGTCTTAGTGCTGTCAATCAACCTCATTCACTCACTGCTAAATGTGCTAATGATGTAAAAACAACAGGTATAAGGTATAAACTTTGACAAAGGTTATAAACCCTAATACAAGTGTTATTTTGCTATTGTTTTGATATACAGCAAAACACTTTCAAATTATTATTTTCTTAATAGGAGCCAAATAGCCTTCTATGCAATGACTTTCCCAACACTGAGCTGAGAGAAATATTGCCAACCTTTAACTGTTTTGGGTTTTTTTTTGCTTCTTTTTAGACAACCCGTTTCCTGAAAAACAGATGCAAATGTATTGAAAATGATAGAGCATTATTAACCTGTTTGACACACTAAGGCAGCCATGCAAAGCAAAATGTTAAATATCTTCATTAATATTTCATGTTTTATAGAAACCAATCTTATCTTTGGATACATGTAGGGCCACATCTGCACATGCCATGTGCTGAAGGGTGTGTGCGAACACTAAAACCCTGCAGGAATCAGACTTCAGAAGAGTTAAGCGAGATTCAACTTTACTAACAGGAAGCCTCTGATCACTTGCAACTCCTTGAACAAGGATATTTCAATGGCAGGCAGCTGGCAGAGCAAGGAGCAGCAATGTTATTATTTGAACTGAGGCCCCTATGTTCTTAAGAGACTGTGCGCAAGGCGAAGTACATTTGAAAGCTGCTCCACCTCACATACGGCCTCAGAGGAGGAGAAGTGCTCTGGAGCAAAGAACTTCTCCACAGGAGGAGCAGAGGAGCTGCTGCAGGCTGCCCCAATGGTCTCCTTCAACTCACACACACTTGGGGTTGTGTACAAGGACCGTCACAGCATTCAGGTTGTCTTAAGTACAGTTTTAACCCAACAGCAAGTTTTTGGGCTGTGGTAGGGAGCCAGAGTACCCAAAAGAAAAAATAAGAAAAAAACAGAAAATCGAACGAACATGCAAGCTCCACGCAGAAGGATCCAGGGTTGGGATTCAAAATGAAGACCTTGTAGTTTCAAGGCAACAGTATGACCCCCGGCGCCATATTATTTAAGTGATGCATTCAAACCATTTCTGTTTGTACTTTCAGGGTGGAATGATTATAACATTTTGGTCAATTTGAACGGGATCTTTCTCTAATCCAAACAGGGTTAGATTTACACATACAGAATAAAGTGCATGCCTAAACAATTTGAGCACCGACCTTCAACAAGCTTCTGTCACGAGTCAGGTTGGATATCTGACCACTGTTGCTGGAAGAATTTTGTAACATCAACGTAGCAAGCAAATGTGATCCAAAGCCTATTCTTTCCTTTTTTCTTTTGCCCAAATCAGACATTTTTTTTATTTTTTACAACAGTCTGAACGGCCCGATCCCGATGTCCCACCTCCCGCCCGAGTCGGGTGCGCCTGCAATCAGAATGGTCATTTTGCATTTTATCTGGCTTTTACGTCATTGATGTGAGAGAAGAGTAGAAATATCATTTATAATAATGGGGAAATCCCAGTGCAACAGTAGTGAAGAGACAGGCAAAGTAAGTAGAGTCACACAAACGTAAGAATGTGAAATTTATAAAAGCGCTACAACAAGCAGGCAACCCGTAAACGGAGGCCTCAGTCCTCAACGCGGGGGAACCCCTCATGGGTTCCAGTCCCAGCCCGATGACCTTTGCTGCCTCTTCCCTCTCTCACAACCCCCTTTCCTGTCTGACAACTATTAAATAAAGACCACTAGAGTCAATGAAACCTTTAAAAAAGAAAGTCTAATAAAACACTTTATAAAATGTAAAATAATAATAAGTGACGATAAAAATTGTGTGACAGCAGAGGTGTGCAAATACCAGCAGAAGACTTTTCACAAAATGAGAAAAACTGAATAAAACAGGATATATTTAAATAAATTTATTTTGTTAGGAGTAATAATGGTGGTATAGTCTTTCAGCTGCTGGGAGGAAAAATCAGCAATGACACGTCTTTGAGCATTTAGGATGTAGAAGTTTGTCACTGAAGGAGCTCTTCAGCTCAGCAACAGCTTCATGCATGGAGACAATCTCCAGAAAGTCAGAGGGGGAAAAAAAAGATATTAAAAAGATGCCTGTAGTCAAGCCTTCAACCCCGCAATGGGATCTAGTGGAAAACTTGTGGGATCAGGTTTGGTGGTGTGTTTTTCATCAAAGTGATCAGCACAACCACTTTAGCTGACTGGTAAGGAATGCTAGTTAGGAATAGGATAACATGTCACAGCAGTGTGTATAGCAAGCTGGTTACCATCATGAGAAGGTCCCAGGTTGCACAGATCACCTATTTAACAGTTCAACAACGCCCCTGCTTGTTAAATTAATGAACACAACTTGCAAACATATCTACTTTGGTCAAACTCAAGTCATCCAATTCAACTCTTGGTTGGTCACCATGTGTAAAACACATACTCAACTCTGTCGCTCAAGCCACAAATGTATTTTCCCCATACAAACGTGGCATTGTTTAAAGGGAAATGAACAAACTTTCCAACAATATATAATTTATTGCCAAGGCGTCAGTTACAACCAAGATATAATAGACCAAAAACTAATTTCACTAAGTTTTTGGTCTTAGTGAATTAGTCAGGTGTGAATTTCACTAAGAAATTCACACCTGACAGTGTTTGTCAGGTGGGAAAACACTGTCAGGTGTTTTCCCACCTGACAGTGCAGTAAACTCGGTTCAGTTGGGAACCAGAGTTGCAACATTTGTT
Source organism: Alfaro cultratus (assembly GCA_903066825.1). NCBI lineage: Eukaryota > Metazoa > Chordata > Actinopteri > Cyprinodontiformes > Poeciliidae > Alfaro > Alfaro cultratus. The sequence goes on along the minus strand of CAEFZX010012007.1, from coordinate 22,142 downwards.
AGATTTTCAGCTGCTGCAGTTTGCTCTCATACCCCAATCAATGTCAAACGACTCAAACCCTTTGAAAGCCATGTTCCCCTTCATCCTCCTCTCGCCTGAGTTGCTGCTGCACCAAGAACTACCGAAGGAAACGACACAAAACCTCAGAAGACGACACTGGGCGCAACTTCCTTCTACAGAAAACGTAGCATCAAATTGCATTGGTTGTAGGATTTCTTTTTTGTCTTTTGTAAAACACTGCAAGCCATTTTCACGCCAGTGCTAGACTCACATTTGTTTTGGTTGTATTTACCAAGAACGCCCTCCGCTACATTCTTTTGGAGTGGTCACAGAGCACCAACTCTTTGTGTTTTGTAATGACACTAATTACTCTATGTTAACATTAATGAAAATATTCCATCTATGAATGCTTCGATCTCAAACGACAGAGTGTTGTCGTAGTTTAATGACGTGCTAATTTAATCTGGCGTTGTTTGCATTTGGTTTCAGTTCAGATAATCTTATAAGAGTTCCACTCAGAACATTTTTAGTTTTTGGTCCAGGGTTGACCTTTGACCTTGAGGCACACACATAATAATAATAATAATAATAATAATAATAATAATAATAATAATAATAATAATAATAATACATAGCCTCTGTCTTATTAAGAGTTAAATTAATAATAAATTAAATTAATTAAATTAATAAATTAATTTAGTTAAATTTTTCTTACCAAATTTAACTAAACGCTACATATTTATTTGTGGTAGCAGAAACCTATTGAATTAAAACAAGATGGTGACGCATCAAACAGACTTCCCCTGAACCTTTACGGTTCGCATACAGTGTAATGACCATTGGAAGATTCATAATTCAATGCCCATCCATAATTCACTCCAGCTGTCATTCAAATATCTCCACAGGTACATCCTCTGTCTGCCAGCCCAGCACTTCAATCCAACGCTTCTGCTGCTTTTTGGCAAGTTGGTGTACTTTTGTTTTTCCTGCTTTTTACCCTTTAATCTCCTTGCCAGTTTTGTCCTGATATAAAATGATACTTGTATATTTTTTTTCTACAAAGCAAAACATCCAACAACATCACAGTTCATGTGTATTGTCTTTTGTTTAGAACCATACTGCGGAACCTAACATATTGCTACCATCCAAAATGGGAAACAGAACCTGAAATCCAAAAAGGGTTTAGTTAAAGTCTGATTGGTGTATCTCTACTTCTTACCCGAGTCTGGAAACCGAAAAGGCTCCAGATTACAGCAGGTGAGGTTTCTGAAAACCGGATCATCATGTGAAAATATGCTTCAGACAATCAATGCACACTGGAAAAACCTAACTGAACACTGGTGCATTAATGTGTCCCATCTCTACTCTTTGTCCCAACTCTTTCACTTTACTCTGAGGCGCAACTTCCTTCTACAATCCACGGCAGAACAGATGCTTTTGTAGTCGAAGACGGAAAGTCAGGAGTGGCACCAAGATGCATCGCTGAACATGTGGGGTTGTAGCAAGATGCACATCAGACTGTCAGTCAAATCTAAAAACCAACCACCAGAATGAGGTAGACGCATGGCAGCTTCAAATAGATCAGTCGGGAAGTTAATTCCCTTTAAAAGTTCACACACAAAAAAATAAAATAAAATTCTACAGCGTTGCAATTGATGTTGTAATATCTGAATCAGAGCGTTGGCTGCAGGAATGCATCCACACTCCGTTTTCTACCAGAGGGTTTATATCAGCAAATCCTATGTGAAACGGTTTTGCATAGCAGTGGGGGACAGAAGTCCCACTGCCACTGAGCCAGAGTTTCTCCACTCATTTACATTTGCTCTTGTTAACCACTGAAGATCGCATATTTATTTTTTTTAATGAGTTACATTTATCTACGTGTATAACTTAATTAAAATATCTCTTAAGATAAACATGAAATGTCTCCTTGCAGTTCATGATTAATGGAAATTTTTCTGCCAGGCGCAGATTTTTATTTTTTTACAAAACTAAATATTGAACATTTTCAGATAATTTTATATCCGTATTTCCTACGGAGACTTCAAACATTCATTCAGCTCTTTAGAACCTGCACTGAATAAAATGGAATGTAGACTTATGTTAACCCACCCACAGAGTCTTCTTTGCTCTCAGAGCGTTTTAAAACAGTCACGATTAAAACTGCAAGGTCGTCTAAGGGTGTTGTTGTCCTGGTGGCGCATGAATGCGATGTATTCAATGATCATCTTCTCTGAATCCAGTCATCCGCTAATTTCTCGACGCACCAGTTGTACCGCCAAGCGTGCTACCAACTCAGTAATTATTCTTATCTCACTCTGTGTGCAATAGTCTGAGTCTGTGAATGTGCTCCAGATTGATTTGATCTGGATTGAGATCAGGGGAAGACAGACACAGTGTCAGTGCCTTAAATCAGTCCAGCTGACACTCATTCGCCCAGTTCTGGCACCCTGACTGGTCTGCAGATAAGCAACGACAACCTGTGATGCACAGTGCATGTCTGTACATCTGTGTCTGGATAACCAGACAAGTTCTCCAGAAATCTGAGCTCCAGTAGCTTTATTTGTTGGATAGGACCACCTGACCAAGCCTTCCCTCCCCATACGACCCTGTGGGCGATTGGTTCTTACCTGGGACAACTTTTGATAGGCGCCAGCTGCATTTCCGTTACAAATGCGCGCAAATCTCTGTCTGGATTCAGCTTATGTCGAACAAACACAGTTTTGCAGTCGTAGTGTATCCGTTGAAGAAGACATTAAATTGCAATCAGCTTGTATGCGATAAGTTATTACAGACGACAGCAGCGATGGATGTAAACAGTGACATGAGAAAAGCATTTCGGTATCAGCCGTCACAGGGGACGTCAGCGACCAACTGAAATAAGTTAGCAGTGTAAACTTCCACATTTCAGATTTTAAATAATGTTCTAAAATGCATAGAGTACAAGCACTTGAAACAGCTAAATTAGGGGTATAATAACAATCCAAACTGCATCACCTAACAAAATACAACTTGAATTGGTTTGGAAGAACTTGCATCTACTCTAAAAAGTGTATAATTAATGTACTATCGTTTTTTGTTGTTGTTTACTTTGATTTCTGAGGCCCTCTGGAGCCGTTACTGGGTTCAAACCCCAACTCTGAAACTGGCTGCTCCGGCCAGGACAGCCTGGCCCTTGTCAAACTTAAATACTTAAACACTAGGCCACTTTTCTGATCCTGACACATTAGCTGTGAGGACAAAATGTTCACTGGCTGCCTACGACATCTCTATCCCCTTCTCTTTTATTGATTTCATTATTTCACTGATTCATCAACTCACTGGCGTATTCAACTATTCCATCCTGACTCCAAGGGTAATTATGGAAGGACGAAGAGGAATTAGAGAATAATTGTAAACTGGCAATAAGAGTTTGAAAGTAGAAGAAGAAGAAAAAAAAAATCCATAACGTTTAAACTGATTTTCACATTTGGGTTGTTTCAGCTCCACAGTAGCAGCTCTCAAGTCTGGCGCATGAACTGACTGTTTAATGCCAGGTGTGGAGACAAGGTTAGACATACTGAGCTGCTCCAACACCACATCACCTCCCTCCAGCCTTGGGGAAGAATGCACGGCTTAACTTGCGTGACCTGACCACGCTGTCGATGCGCATTAAACAACTAATGCGCAATCAACTTTGCAGCGCAGAGAACAACAGGGGAGAACAGCCGCGCCGTGCAGGTGCATCACAAAGACGCTGCAGAAACACTTCACATTTTGTACTTATTACTGACATGGGACAAAAATAAAAATCAGAAAAATCAACAACCCGACTACTTGGATGCATCCGGATGTAGGATTAAACTTTCAAAGAGGAGTCGGGTCACAGGATGCGGTCCAACATTGCTGGTGTAAAAATACTTCCTAGACAGCCAAGAGCGCTCAGCCGCATCTCACTAATCGCTTTACTGAAGTAGAAGCTCAGCCGGCAGTCATGACGCGGTCAGCGAGGAGCATCAGCAGAGCAAAGCGTCCCGCTGATTGCCAACAACCCGACAGCGTGCAAAGCAACAGACGCGACTAACAGAAGTGCTCCAACATTTATTTACCTTGCTCCATCAACAGGATGGTCATTCCGATCAGCACAGCCCAGTACAGCGGGTTCTTCATGCTGCCCATCGGTCGGCTGACTGTGCTGGAGGGGCTGGGGGGGGAGACAAGTCGGAGATCTTCTGAAAATCCACAAAAAAAAGTCCCAATTCTCCCAGTTCTCCTCCGAGCTGACTGGGGAAACATCCACTGATTCGCAGCGCGCAACAAAACTCCCACCTTCAACAGAGAGGATCCGGGGAGGCGAGGAGAGGGGGAAGCTGCCGGCAAACGCAGCGACCACTTCCGGCCAGTCTCCATCAAAATAAGAGACACCCGGTGGGTCCTCCTGTGTTCTCTGGCCGACGGTTGGTCTGGCGCTTTTATTTTGAAGCGCTAATCAACCCACTTCCGGTTTTAATTTGGTTAAATTAGCTGAAGAGGCGCCAATAATCACTTTTTGTGGCGGTGCCGGCTGATGTTATTTAGCCAATTGTTGGCCTTTTTTGCAACCAGCTCAATAAAAAAAAAAAAAAAAGAAAGAAAGACGTAAGCGTCTAAAACAGGGGTGCTCAAGTCCAGTCCTCGAGAGCTACCATCCTGCGACTTTCAGATGCATCCCTGCACCAACACACCTGAATCAAATGAATGGCTCGTTAGCAGGCCTGTTCAGAGCTGATCCCGGTCTGTTGGAGTAAGGCTGCATCTAAAAGTTGCAGGATGGAAGCTCTCGAGGACTGGACTTGAGCACCCCTGGTCTAAAACATGTTGAAAAGAACCTTTTAAATATTAGATTTCCGGGGGAGCGCGGGGCGGGGGGAAACTCATGAAACAAAGTAGGACGATTGAAGGAGCCACCCTGTCATTCAAATTCTGGAGATTTTTTTTTTTGTTTGAATGTTTTGGTCAAACTGTTTTGAATAAAAACCTTGTCAGAAAATCAGTTTGCCTTATGTTTCAACGACTGAAATATGCTGCGATGAATGAGCAAATATTACACATAATTTTTTAAAAAACTACTTGTCTGGTTCAGCAACTCTCTGTCTTTCTCTAAAGAAAAAATGAAGGCTATTTCATAAAAAGGAAACGTGCAACTATAACAGTTAAATATCAAGAACTCATTCTGTTCTGTTGGGCGTAAACAGATTCCCTCTCGGGGGGTTTTATTTGTAGCATAAAGTGATTGCAAGATCAATCTTGTTACTCTAATGACACAGAAGCACTCAAACTTTTCTAACACAACCATGTCTGAAACAATGCAGCATTTACTTTTCGCAGGGGTCTTCTACTTAAACGCAAAAACAACTCCTTGCCTTTACTGAAAATACGTCCAAGCTGATAGTTTAAGCCAGTCAGAAGCCAACAAACAGCTGCCTGCTTCTCCTCTGAGCACAATAACCCGAAGCAAAAACAAAAGAAAAACACACAGACGAAAACATTGTCAACCTGACCTAATCAATGACTTATTCAAGTTAACTGGTTCAATACACGACTCCATGTGGCTCAACACTCGGGTGCAAACGGTGTCAGGAAATTAAAATATTGTTCGCTATTGACACATGCAGGATATGTAGTATCCTGCTTCATTGGGAGAAATCTATCCTCTCTTTCCAATCTTCACTCTCAATGGAACAAAAATGTCCTCACATACTGTCCATACTAAAACTTTTGTACATTTTTATTTACTTTTTTTTTTTGTCTTAAACTGGAAGTTGGAGCATCTGAATGCCATTTCACTGTATACAGTGCAGGATATGTAGTATCCTGCATGTGTCTATGCAGGATACGCATGCATTGACACATGCAGTTGATGAAAAACTAAAATGTCAGTGGAATTGATCAGTGTCTATTCCTTTGTCAGGTGTCATTGGGCACACCTGATCAATTAAAAAAGATCATTTTTTTCATTGGTCAATATTGAAATATTGGTACAAATATTTCCCCTACATAATTTTTTTCCCCACATTTTACAAGCACAATGTATTTTATTTAGGTCTTATTCAGATTTGATGTAACAAACCAATCCAAGCAAAAGTGCAAACATTCACTTTTACTTGAATGTTTTTACTGCAGTTGAAACAACAACATTGGTTTTGCTTTGTGTTGACTAAAAACTCTGAACTTTGCAATCAATCCCCTTTCTTACTTTGCTTAACAGCATTTAACTGTGCAGGTCATGCCTGAAATTCGGATGCGCAGAGTAGCGTCTCCGAGTGTAAACTGGGTCACAGAGAGTAAACACCATAAAAATATGCATCGTCTGCAGCATTGTTCATTAAAATGGCACACTGTTAATGTATCAAAAGGAAATATGTGCCGTAGGCACACTCAGTGAGACTGTTTTAAAAAAAAAACAAAACAAAAAAAAGTACTTATTTGCTTTTATTCAAGTAAAATAATAAATAATAATTTTAAAAAGAAGTGAATCTGGATTCTACTTTTCTTTTTTAAGTGAAAATGGAAAAGAGGTTATTTCTATTGTTATTTTGTGTCTTTCAGTGGAAGTAAATCAGCAGCTTTACATATCCTGTTCTGAATCTAGCAAAAAAAAATGCATATATTGTAAACATTTTAAAGAACATTCTAATTTACAGCCTTATTGTGCATGCACAGGTGGATTATTTTATGCCAACAAAGTCACATGGGAACCCTTCACATGTCCCGGTGGTACCGGTGAGTCCACATGCCATCAGTAGATCAGTCTCTTTTTATCTTCTTGAGCACAAGTCGCTTAGTGCTGGTGATTCCTCTCATAATGCTGTTATGCTTGAGGCTGGTAGACTCGTGACTTTGGCCGGAGTTGTACGTTGTCTCACCTTCGGAGGCTGTGCAAGCTAACTCTTGCACAAGTGTTGCTTGAGGGGCTGTTGGTGGAGCGCTAGCCCTTACTGTTAGCAGGCCCGGCAGCATTGCCAGCCCACAGGGTCAGCCGTGCCGCCCTGGCTTCGAAGTGGTGAACTGTCCATTATTCCTATTTCGATTTGATACAGAAAGTGATCCCGCACTTCCCATATACGCGCCCTCTGTCCACCGCACTTTGTCAGCCGTTACAACGGTTTAATCTGGATGTTGTTGCCATAGGGACTGCCATCCTGTGAGGTCTCAGTTTTCCTCGATGATGATGGGAGAGAGCTCTACAATGTCTCTTGTATGTATTGTAATTCTGTGTGTCAGAGGTTATGAAAAAAAAAAAAATAAACTTTAACCTCATTCTTTTCTCTTTTTTTAATTTGTACTTTTCTTATTATCTACAGGATTCAGGTGCCATGGCAGACTTCATCCAGGTTCCTGTGGGGTTATTGACTGTTATGTTATGCTAAGTATATCATTTTGTTAAAATAAAACATTGAATCTTGTGAACTCAAAATCTTTTGTTGTGGTTACTTAATTTATTTAAGGCAATCGGTTTCCTAGATTCTGCTAAGTAAACTGTACTGTTCATGTAAGTTGGACTAACTTGATGTAGTTGAGTTAAGAAAAGGTTCGTTTACTTTCTATATCTAAGCTGAAACAACTTCACTTAACTAAGTTAAATTAACTTCACTCAATTAAGTTAATACGACAAGGTCTTAAGTACACTGAACAAGGACATGTTAAGTAAACAAAACATAAGATTTTTTTAAGTAAAGTCAACTTGTCAAAGTTTAGAGTGCAGATAATTAGACAAATGCACAGTTTAAGTCACACAATATTGAAAACATGCAATTATTAAAATCATAAACATACCTTGTGCCTCGATGAGAGGGGAGGCAAAGTTTATACAACTTATCTTCTATCTTTTGACGGCTGTTGCACCAACAGTTAAACAGGAAATTGTCCCTTCAAAACAAAGCATCAAAACACAAACAGGAAGTTAACCATAGTTAAAGCTAATTAAGGGTCTAAGTTATAAGTCATTTGTAGTCAACCCTTACCAGATACTGCAAAATGTTCCTGTTTGTTCTTGACCTGTTGCTACGTTTGTTCTGTATAAACATGAATTAATCCACTGTCAGATTCACACATTACAATACTGACTTCCACTGGTCATTCATAAGTTTAAAGTTATATATTTTAGCAAATGACAAGTAATTCCATGAATGGTATGATTATTACATTTTTTAGTTGTGGTAGGAAACTACAATTTTAGGCTAATTACACATTCAACCAGCCGCCATTGTTTAGTATTTTAGCAGCAGCGTTACCTTTCTTGAGTATAAATTACGTCAATATCTCATAATTCTCCATTAAAAAGTGCTTCTCGTTTTGGTGTGAGATCTGGTGGACGCAATTTATCCACTGAAAGGTCATCAAAATGGGATTGATCTCATGATCTCTCGAAGGAAGCTGTGGACACACATTTACTTGAATTACTTAAGGAGTCATTTATGTGAAATGCATAAACCCAAGATGCTCTGATCATGTTACATCACTCCTAACTTTATCTTTCAGCCTGGATTTCTGAATTAGGAAACAGTCCTCCGGAATCTTAAACGTCAACAACTTTAAAAAATAAATAAATAAATAAATAACTAATACATCAACCAACTAAAACTGTTTTTTTTTATGTTCTCTCTCCTCTGACAGCTTCTGGTATCCATCTCATTTATTTTCAATAACTTCAGGTTTTCTGTAGGAGTGTAGCTGATTTTTCACAGTCTGACTGAAGCAGCTCAAAACTTTGCAGCATTTTATTCTTTCTAACAGCTAATTATGTGTGTTTAGGTAAGAAAAAAGGGAGTTCAAGAGTTCTGTCCTAAAACTCATTTGTTGATGTCTTTTATATTGCCAAGATGGCAACTGCCAGCTTGGTGATGAAATGGGAAAACAGTCAAGGTTTATCTGTTTATGTCGAAGTGGTGCTGTTTTACTTTTAATCATTGTCAGGTGCTAAATGTTAGTGTCCATTTGTCGAGTACAAAAAGCTACTTCAAGGATGGAGTCAGCCAGCAGCCATTGCATTGCTCAGTTGCCATTGGCTTGCCCCATAAATAAATCTTTATAAATTTGCTCAAATAACAAATTATTCCACCTTAGCTCACTTCTCCTAGCACACAAACAATTATAGAACCATTATCATTTAAGTTCCAACATCACAGGTAATGGTCGATTATAACCTGCCAGATTACTCAAAGTAACAAATAAATAATATTTAACCACTACATACTCAGGGACAGAAAGCAGTAACTACATTTACTCAATTGTATTTAATTGAGTGACATTTATGGGGGGGGGGAAACTTTTAGGAGTATTTTTACTGCGCTGCACTTTTTACTTTTACTTGAGAAATTTTATTATGAAGTATTGCTACTCTTACATGAGTAACATTTCTGGACTCTGTATTCACTGAAAGAAAACAGATAAGTTTCAACCAAAGACAAACACCTACAGTTTCTGTTCAAGTATATTGAAAGAAATTGATATGGAAATATTTTCCTTTGGCCTGATTTGATCAATTTTTGTTACTTGTATGAATTTTTGTCAAAGTTAAGAATTTCCACAACAGCAGAAACTTCTAGCACACATAATACATTGCTTTAATTCAGTTGCTAATTTATATTTACCTGTTACCATACAGGTAATAGAGCAAAAATTAGCGTCTCCGTTCATCAGCAGCCCTTACAGCGCAGAATTAGCGTTGGCTTGTTGAGTCAAAGGTATTCACTATTGTGTTCGATGTGCCCTCTGGTGGCGAGCTCCTGCAACTACATGCTTACTGCCACCATAAGTGTGAATATGAGAAATACAGCTTGATGAATAATTTCCATATTACAACAGAACGGTCTTCAATTAAAACAAAACAAATGAAAATGGAAGCGATGTCTATTCTGTTACATTCCCTTGGCAGCAAAAAAAAAAACCTGACAAAGTGTTTCTGCTTTGTTTTAATTCAGACACTTTGGTGGGTATGAGCAAACTCTTTCAGTTCAGGCCACACAGCATCTCAGTCGGATTAAAGTCCAGATTATGATTGGATCACTCCAAAACTTTAAGTTGGTTTGTTTTGAGCCATTCAGACATGAACCTGCTGGTGATCTTCCAAACATTGACCATTTGCAGAACCTATTTGTTCTTGAATTTCAGACCGCAAACTGATGGTCAGACGTTCGCTTTCAGGGTTCGGCTAAAGAGCAGGATTCATGGCACCGCAAAGCAGCAAAGCAACTCCAGATCATCAAACCACCATGTGTTGACTGTTGCTGTGATGTTCTGGTTCTGAAATCCTGTTTATTTTATACCACATGTAACAGAACCCAGACTTTTGTCTCATCAATCCCCATAAGGCTGGAATGATGAGACAAACCTGAATCATGCTTTGTCAGCATCAGTCCTGGACAGAATGTTTCTTATAATAAACGAATTACTGAACTACCGCATCATAAAACCATCAACCTGTACCTGTTCGTGAACATTGACTAAAAAACCTGACTTTCTGTCATGTATCATTTTTACTTCAACTTGTTATGTGACAAAATATTTGCTGGGCTGGAAGAAGCCGTATTCTATAAGCTCAGGTGATGCATTCTCCTCTAGAGAGAGACAGACGGACAGAGAGAGAGACGGGAGGTTTTCAACAGTGTTTTGTCACGAGCTGTGAGAAAATCAACCAGAGATGCCAGAGGGTCCGTCTGTGTGAAACTGAGAGGAGAACAGCATGTATAATGCCATAAGCTTCATGAATTTTCATCCATCACCAGCAACTATTCTTTTTGCAAACAAAAACAACACCCTATTCTTATTAATCCAAATGTTAATGTTTGTCCCTTCTGTTGCCTTGGTAATGCACAGTGATGCACAAATGAGACCAGAAATCCAAGGTTTCTGTGGAAATATATATATTTTGCTTTGGGGCTTTAAACAAGCTGAGACCTGATTGGAATTTATTGATTTTACATTTAGAATGTTTTTTTTAATCTGATAAATGCTTTCTTACTGTTGCAGACACAAACCAGTAACAAACATCTCATCTACTGGTGCTCTCTTTAATATGACTTGACTAGGATACGGTCCTTGGTTTTATATGCTTGAGCAGCGTGGAGTCATAGTGATTTTTTCTTTTTATGGTAAATGACGCTTATGCCTTAGGGAGTCAGATGAATGTCTTGACTTTTACTGACATTTATTTCAGTAGGTGTTTGGCATGATAATGATCACAAAAAAAATCTGATAGGCAAAGAGATCGTGCAAGGTGGGATTTCAAAAATCGTGCTGCCTCAGTTTATGTCAATAGGTGTAGCGAGGAGAGCTCATAAGATCAAAACTCTGCGGTAATAATAATGTGTGGGAATAAGACAAATCTCGTATATCCTCAGGCATAAAGCCGCCTGCTAGAGTTTGTGCACAAATGAGCAGACATGTAAACTGAACATTCCACTAGTAGAAATAAAAGCAAGAAAATTAGGACCATTTGCAATTTCTTGCTTTGATTAAATGCACTAGAAAATATTTAAATTAATCCGTCCTTTTGGGTGCTGCAGACATTTCCAAATTTTATGTTAGTTTTATCTGTTATGACTGTGCAGAATAACTTACTCATTATTCTGAGTAAATGTAAGCTACGCAACATTTATGTCCCACGTTTGTTTTTACCAAAGCGATTCAGGAAGCCCAGCTCTTTCAGTTACCCATACAGGTTGTTTGATCCAACACTCCTGGTGGTGTCCAGTTATCTCGTAATTATCAAATATTTTCTCATAATTACGAGATCATCTGAAATATATGGAATTTAGAGTCAAACGTATGGCAACTGTGTCCCCTGTGACTTCACCGCGCTGCACAGCCACGCCCACCACTGAAGACTCTTGGCGATTTAAAGCAAGTGAGACCTGCTTGTTGTCTGTGTTCTGAAACAAGACCATCTTGATTAGGTCAAGAGGTCAGAGATGGAGCTTTCCAAGTACAAAAAAGTCACTTCATGGGGTGCTTAGATGACGTCAGACTATGACAACATAGGATCATCAGGCATCCAACCAGGATCACTCAGGCCAAGTTTGGCTCCATTTGACCTTTTTTTTGTGAACATTATAGCGCTTTGTTTGCTTTTGCAAGTACGCCAAGTTCGCTACTTGGTGACGCCCCCTGAGCATATATGAAAACTACATTTTTTTTGATAACTTTTAATGCCCCACCCTTAACCGCATCCTTGCCAAAAATGAAGCCGAGGTCAAAATCCTAAGAGTTTGTTAAAGTTTGAGGTGTGTAAAAGTGAAAAACGGCCCAAATTTGCCCAAAATGGCCGCCTCCCAGTACATTTCAGGGGGTACCTCCAAGAGACTTTTTTTATTATTATTTGGCGTGATCTACCTACATACCAAATTTCAGATCTCTACGACCTATGGTTTGTCCTATCTCATGTTAGGGGGCGCTGTAGAGCAGTTAATTAATTAATTATTCCTGAAGATTCGTTTCTGTTTTCACTCGACATCGATAGTCTTTACTCAAACAGACATTCAGGAAGGAATTGATGCAGTGAGACAGATCTTCAAAGAATATCCAGACAACAGAAGACCAGAGAAAGAGCTCTTACAAAATAAACCTCACTAGGAATGACCGAGTTCAACGGAGAACTTTTTTCTCCAGACAAAGGGCACTGTGATGGGGAAAAAACTCGCCCCTGTTTACGCAAATATTTTTATTGTCCCAGGGGAAGAAATGTTCTTAAAAAAAAAAAAGAAATGTTCAAAGAAACCCATGAGTTATTTCCGATTTCTAGATGATATTTGGGGCGTTTAGTCATATTCTGAAGAGGATTTTGAGGAGTTTTTAAGGACTTTGAACATCACAATATCTCAGTTAAATTGAAATTGACTATTAATAGGACCGCCATTGATTGGTTAGATACAACCACCTACAAAGGACCAAATTTTCAACATAGCCGCTTTTTGGACATTAAAATATTCTTTAAGCCTAGAGATACGGATGATTTTATCTGTAGTCAGCAGGATGACTTCAGATAAGCCACTAAAACGTTGTTCTGCGCTTTGGCCAGCAGAGGGTGCTGTCGCTCTTTCCTAAGGAAATGCTTCAAATCATTCTTGGAAACTAAGCCCATCTCTCCTGCCCTTTGTCACATTTTCTCCACCTTCAACCAAACTGATCAAAGTCATTTTAGTGGCCATTTGTCTGACAACTCAAAATTCCAAAAAAATCAAAAACCTGAGACTTACAGGTGAATTCAACTCAAAGAGCCACTCGGTGCACCGTGGGTTTCTGGCTTAACCAGTTCCAGAAAGTCTACTAAAAATGCAGTTCTTTATTTATGTCAAAGTTCCAGCAAAACAAGTTATAGGCTTCACAGGATTCTGCTGCTGCTCTTGCTCTGATTTTCTCACCTGTTCACTGACTGAGATTGTCTGATAGATTGAATGGGTGACAGTCAAAGTAAAAAAAAAAAAAATTTAAAAAAACACGTGACCACCCACATGCATAAAGAACTGCCTAAAACCTACGTATTTATACTCCAGATATTTCAACACCTGAATGTTTAGCAGCTTTTGGACTGGATCTAAAACCTGACTGGTGTTTTTCTAATCTGTCAGATTATTAAACACTGAGGCATCAAGGCCACTTCTCTCACAGCCAGATTAAGGCTGGATTATCACTTTTGTCTTTCCAAACACTGAATCCTGCCCCATGTTTCCTGTTTGGACACAAACATCAGGAATGCTGACGGACGAGACGCTTTGCTGTTAAAAATAAAACCCAACACCAACATAATTCGAGTTAAACGTCATGACTTTACAATTAGAGATGTAACCTGCCCTCATACCTCCAGTCTGAAGCTGTCGGGACTCTGGAACTCGAGCTTAACCTTAGATGACATTCAAACAAAATCAGAATGACTTTCTTTTATTGTCATTTCCTGTCCTCTGTGGGACACCGTAGAGCTCGAGTCCAAGCAGTAATATTATTTGTTCAGTGTAATCAGATTCATGAACAGAAACTAAATCAGAGCTAAACTTAAATCAAGGCCTGAGGGGAAATATTCAGCTCAACCTGTTTCCACTGACAGCATCACTTCAGTTTCCACAGTAAATGATCTGGAGACGCAGGTGCCCCCCCTCCCTCTCAGTGTTTCACTCTTCAAAAAGGGGAAAAAAAAAAAAGACTAAAACATTCATTGTGAAGCTTGAAGTAGGTGGACTGGTGCCATTTCAGCAGGACGGGTTCAGTGGAAGACGGTCTGTCTCCAGCGTTTGTCGGCCGTGAACGGCCACAGACACTCGCTGATGGCGACGGAGAAAGCTCGCGGCTCCACGCTCAGGTTCAGCTGCTCCAGGCGGGAACAGTTCAACTGGCTGTTGACTGGACGAGGAGCAGATCCGGCCGGCTGCTCCGTCAGCTGTGGACAGACAGAATGAGATGATACAACAGAATCACCAACACAACTCCAATCATTACCACTTAAATTACTGGCAGCAGGTATTGATGAATGTCTTAGGAAAACAATAAAACAATAAAGCAATCAGCTGACTCACAGGTACGAGGTGATTGGACGGCAGGTTGAAGGCCTGCGCCATGGCAACAGCCATCTCATATTTGGTCATCTGCTCTTTACCGGAGAAATGGAAGATTCCTCGGATGGACGGATCCTGCTGAGAGAAACAGATTTGGTTTCAGAGACCAGGCTGGGAACTCCTTGTTATTTGACATTTTCACAACTTCACCTTGCTCCAATATCAGCTTGCTATCCTAGTGGCTCATTAGCATATTAGCTCATTAGTGTGTTAGCATATCAGAGGAGCTGTGTGGATGTGACTGCAGGCTAGTGAGGCAGTTTTCCCCATCTAACCCAACAGTGGAGGACCAGACACATCTAAAGGCAGCAGGACTTGGGCCCTCGGGGAATGCAGTCATTAATACCTGTAATTCATTAAATAACTAACTTAGTTCCAAAGAGGTAAAATGGCTTCAGTTTGTAGTTTGTAGTGGAGGAGATTCAGAGTCAGAGCATTTTATTCAAAACATTAACACACCTTACACACATAATCAAACTCCTGATCTTGTGTTGACACACAGCCGTATTTCCTCATAGTTCTTTGTTAAATCTCAGACCCTGCACCGAGCAAGAACAGAGGACTAACAGAGGAGAATAATCATCATCCCAGGTTTTATCTCAGTCCAGTTGCCAAACTTCCTCAGAGTCACGGCTCTGCTGACCCATCGATTCCAGATCTCGGCAGTAACGACTTCATGGGATTCTCCTTAAATAAAATCGATTCCACTAAAAATTAAACGACTGTCATCCTCCTGAACATGAACGCTTCATCATCAGGAAGTGAAGCAGCATTAATGCAACTACAGAAGTGACCTGTGTTGAGTCAGCTGAGACTCGACTTACCAAACATCAGGGGCCTCATGTATAAAACACTCCGCAGGTTTCACAATAAAACTTGGCGTACGGACAAATTTAGAAAAGGGCAGCGCACAAAAAAACTCAGATGTATAAAGCCGTGCGCACGCTGCGCACCTTTCCTTTATAAACCCCAATTCGCGGGAAATAGAGCGCAGGTGCTGGTCCACCCTGTCTCCACCAATAAATACATCTTAATGTACTTTAGTTTAAATACCCGGAAGGCTGCCACTACTGGTCCCAGTAACCATGGCAACGGACCATGCTTGTAGCAGTATAAGTAATCATTATATATTTTTATTTAAAAGTTGCTTTCAGGGTACATAAGGTCACCTCACAAAAAATTTAAATAATACATTTTGAAGAAAATTAAAAAAAATAAAGAGATCGTGCAAATGCCTGAACAGCAGGAAGGAAAAGCACTATTTAATTTGGAGTGAGGTTTTCACATCCTTTTATATTTATTTTCTTTATTTTGTGTGAGTGCTATGTTACTGTCTGAGGATAAATGCGGTTCAGTTTTATTGTTTATGTTTAAACAATAAAATATTAAAGTCATGATAAACACCGGGTTCGATGCTCCTTGGTCTAAATAACTGAATGTAGTCAGATTTCAGTGTATTTAGGTGAGTTTTGTAGCTTGTCATTATCCACAGAGAAAGTTTGCGTGGCCGCCGCACATTTTCACAGCAGGTCAAAAGTTTGCGCTTATTTACGTAAACTTTCACGCAAGGGTCATATTTATACATACCGACTTGTGCGTAAAATAAATCGCCGCACATTTTTTGTGCGCATACATGAGGGCCCAGGTATTGATTTTTCAGACGGTGCCGATATATGGAACGACTGCGATTCTTCAGAGAAGGCCCCAATAAAAATAATACAGAAACAGAATCATTTCTGACAGCAGATATCTTTCTGGAATAACAAAGTAATCGTAGCTCTACTCTGCTTTGGTCTTTGACCAACATTTAACCAAGTTTGATGTCCTAAAACACTGAAGAGTGACAAACACACAAAACATCAAATCAGGAAAGGAGCAAATACTTTTGCACTCTGCATTCCTGGACTATAGAATTAATATAAAATATTTAATATAAAAGATTTAATATATATTATATAACATCACTAAATATCATTCTGAGTCATTTCCTGTTTCCTTACCTGTTTTGGAGGATCTGCCAGCCAAAATGAACTTATTTAGATGAACCTGGTTTCACACATCCACAGTTCAAACTGATCTGTGACTTCATCATCATCATCATCATCATCAGTAGTAGGAGCGGCGGCGCTCTGAACTCCCACCTGTCTCGCTCTCTCAGCCAGCTTCCTGCAGACGGCGGCGACGTCTCGAGAGTCGGTGGGGAAGCGCTGCAGGCAGTGGTCCAGCGCCCGCCGCTCCTCCGTTGCCTCCTGGACCTGTTGCCATAGCGACGTCACGGCGCTCTCCGTCACAGACTCCACCTCCCCGAACAGGACGGGAATACGCAGGATCACCGCGCCTGAAACAGGTGAGAGGTCAGTCCACCGATGAACCACGAGGTCATCCTGAGCTGCCTCTGTAGTCATGATGCTACAGGCTGCAGACAATCTGACCACCTCACTTTTTTCTCCTAATACTCTCCAGTCTGCATTATCATAACTTTTTACTGTAACATAGAAAGTTCTCCTGGTTCAGTTCTTCTGCTCTGTCTTCTCTAACCTAACCTCCAGTCGGGTCAGACGGCCGCTGGTACTGACCTGGTTCTGGTTCTGCTGGAGGTTTCTTCCTGTTAAAGGGGAGTTTTTCCTTTCTCTACTGTCGCCCCCTACTGGTCAGGTGGAGTGATGCTCTGATGTTTAAGTTTCCCTCATGTCTTGTTTGCTTGGTCAGTTTGTGCCGCCTGCCTGCCGCCTGCCTGCCGCCTGCCTGCCGCCTGCCTGCCGCCTGCCTGCCGCCTGCCTGTCTGTCGCCTGCCTGCCGCCTGCCTGTCTGTCGCCTGCCTGCCGCCTGCCTGCCGCCTGCCTGCCGCCTGCCTGCCGCCTGCCTGCCGCCTGCCTGTCGCCTGCCTGTCGCCTGCCTGTCGCCTGCCTGTCGCCTGCCTGTCGTCTGCCTGTCGTTTACCTGGGCAGTGTCTGAGCGCCTCCCTCTCTCCCTCCAGCTTGCTCCGCCCGTACAGGTTGAGTGGGTTGGGACAGTCGTCCTCGCCGTACGGAGGGTTCCGGCCATCGAACACGTAGTCGGTGCTGATGTAGATGAACAGGGCACCGCAGGCGGCTGCGGTCAGAAGGGTCAAAGGTCAAAGGTTACAGGAAACATACATGACCTTGGTCCTCCTGGAACATAAACGCCAGAATTGTTAAAATCCATTTTCCTTGTGATCAGAACCAAAACACAATTCCCTGGTTTGGAGCAGAACCTGAACAAGTTCTGATCCGGCTCTCTGGGCGTCCCGTCAGAATGGTTCTACAGAACTAGAACCTTCTGAACAGACTGGAAGCTGTTGGAGCGAAAACAAACTTCCTGTTTTTGGATTTCTAGATTTATCTGAACCACCTGGGTTCTGGTACCAGACCCGATTGGACTAGGTCATAAAGAACCAGAGAGGGTCCGGGTCTGGGGCAGATATACGGGGGGGCAACAGGACCATATAAAAGTCTGTGGTCTGAACCTGGAGTCTGGCTCCGTGGCGTCATGTGACCACTGACCTGTCTCCCTGGAGACGGTGCTGGAGGCGTGGACGTTCAGGCTGACCGCTGCGTCCGTGTTTCTCTCCATGACGTCCGGACGGCGTTCTGCGGCGCAGTGGACCAGAACGTCAGGCTGGAACAGAAACTCTCAGGTTACCATGACGACACCGCTTGAAACCCGGCGAGCCGTCTGGGTCAATCAGCACCAGAACCTGAGCCGACCTTTAAATGATCCTCCAGTTTATTTCTCTTTACTAAAAATAAAGCTGATGATGTCAGAGGGTCAGTGACATCATTGAGTGTACTTCCTGTTTTTTCTCTGCTGCTAAAAGGGAATCCACAAAATGTCTGATTTACAGAAAATGAATCTCTCAGAAAGCGACACTGCTGCACCCATGACCTTTGATCAGAAAGGTTTTAGATCAGAAATTAAATCTGATCTAAAACTCAAAGGTGATGACGAGTGAAAACATTTCATTTGTTCTGAGATCAATAAAGTCAGCCTTAGTCTGGTCTAGTCCAAGCATTCAGGAACCTCAGTCTGGTCTAGTCCAAGCAATCAGGAAGTCTGTTGTCTGATATTGGTGGAAGGGGAGTTCAGTCAACCAATCAGAGAGCAGAGGCTGCAGCCAATCACATGCACCGACAGGCTACATCTGGACCTGGCCAGAGGAGAGGAGGTCGAACGTTTTCATGGGGTCGGGTTCTGGTACCTTGGTCTCCTGCAGCAGCCGGCGCACGGCGTCCTCATCGGTCAGGTCACAGCGCAGGAAGCGGGGCCGGGCACGCCGCAGGCCGGTTCCGCTCACCGTCCAGCCGTGGTTCTGGAACTCCCTGCAGACGGCCCGACCCAGAAGGCCCGTCGCCCCGGTAACCAGAACCCTCGGGCCCTGGGGAAGGACCTCATCCTGGGGACAAGAGGAGAGCCAGGTTAGACAGGGGCGTATCCTGTTGCTATGGAACCGGCAAGTTTAGTACGAAACTGAAGGGAGGGTCCGAAATACCGAGTGGAGCTGAATATTAACACCAGAGAACCGCTAGGATCCAGAACCAGAACAGTCCTAGTGCACACTTATAAACAACATGGAGGCATCACTTTGAACCGAGCGTCTCCATGGAGACGCTCGGTTCTTGTTCCTAAGACGGGACCACCTCGCTAGTATACCTGAGTTCGCACCTGTCTCTGCTGCCTGTCGAGACCTGCCTGGCCCAACCTGTTCCCACCAGAACCAGCTCTCCCACCTGTTCCCACCTGCAGACCCGGAGCCACGCCCCCAGGCCTCCAGCTGTTTTTTACAAGTTAACGGTACCTGGACTAGCTGCACGAGCCCGGGGCTGAACACCAGTCTCTGTTCTGCGCATGCGCTGCTCATGTCCGTCCACTGATAGGTACCGGTTCTGGTGTCGGTCACTGATCTCTGTCTGAGGACTTGCTGCGCAACTTGGTCCTTCACTTCCGGTCAGATCAGCTGATTGCCGTAAAGCAGCTCTGGCGTTAGCAGGCGGCTAACCGGAAATGACCAGAGCGCCACCAATCGGACTGTGGTCCGGGTCCATAACGCATGACTCGGATCCAAGTGCTGGTCTCCTGATTTGGACTAACCGGTACCGGTTGCGAACCCACCTGCAGAGCTGAGAACTGGAACCCAGGCATCTGACGCGGACCGCCACGAAACCGCAGAACCAGAACCGCCCAGCTGCAGCTCCCGATATGGCAAAGGAAATGACGATTCTTCTGCTGCTGGCTGTTTCTAGCGTTGCAAGCAACGAGGTGGCCCACTACCGCCACCGCCTGGTCAGGAGCGAGAACTGGATCAAAGCTCAAATCAGAACCTTGAGTTTCAGAAAATAAAGTCTAAATCAGAGATGGTCAATTCCATCCTCTGAAAGTTCCTCCTGCAACTTTTAGATACACCCCTCCTCTAACTCACCTGGACCAATCAATGGCTCCGTACCTGGGTTACTGCAGGAGACAACACCAATGTGGACAAGAGAGAGAGAGTGTTGCTGACAGACTGGAGATGGGCGAGCGAGCTTTAGTGAAACAGGGAGAGAGAGAGCAGCAGCCTCGTCTGTCAGTCAGCTCCACAAATAGAAAGCTCTCTATCTCTCTCCTGCAGTGTTGGTGTGGATCGCCCGGTTCTGAACCCAGAGACTCCAGAGCCGGAACCAGCTGCAGCGGGAACCTGGACTATTGGTTGTATAGTATTAGTAATAGTAATATTCTATCTGGACCTGGAGCCGGACTCTGCTGGGTCTAGAACCCTGAAGGATCCGAGTCGGTTCTGATCTCTGATCTGATCCCAGGTAAACAGATCTGATTGGTTCAACTGTTGATGTTTAATTATGTGATTTATTTTAACTAAACAATAAACTCATTCAGCTTTGAAAATGTTCTGATGTATGATTTCAGTTTCAGAACTTTTTCCCGTTGAGTCGAAGTTAAACTGAGCCACAGAACCCAAAACTCTGAGATTTAAACTCTGAAGAAATTTATGTAAAATCAGCAGCAGGGAGTCACAGGACTGATTAATCAGTCTTATTAGTGATTTATCAGTTTTATTAGTGATTAATCAGTGTTATTAATCACTAAGAATACCGAAGTTTCTATAATACTTCTATAACTTTCTATATAAAGTTATAGAATGTTATATAACTTTATATAACTTTCTATATATAGAAAGTTATATATATAGAAACTTATATATATAACTTAATATACAGTATATTAAGTTATATATATAAGTTGCTGTAACTATGCAACTATTGCTGCATAGTTACAGCAATAGTTACTATTGCTGTAACTATGCAGTTTACAGCAATAGTTTATATTGCTGTAAACTATTCAGTTTACAGCAATATCGACTATGCTGTAAACTGAATAGTTACAACATGGAAGCCTTTTAGCCTTTTAAATATTTCTGTAGAAATTATTTAATTTCTAGTAAACCCATCATTAACACCAAACACCAGCATAATTGTTTGTTTTTTTTATCTTTTTCTTCCACAGAAAAACTATGAGCTTCCTGGAGGGAGGAAGAGGAGCGAGGAAGGACCTCTGTGCACATGGCTGCGCTGAGGCTGACCTGCCGCCTCGTCACAGCTCCAGCCCACAGATCCTTCCGCCGTGTTCACTAGTTCCTGCAGACAAGAGGTCGGAGGTCACCTGGACAGGTGAGAGCGAGGTGGAGTACCTGGACATCTTCAGCAGGGATGACGAGGAAGAGGACGAAGGCAGCGAATGGTCCGAGGAGGATCTGTCTCTGCACTTCTCTCCCTCCGTTATCCTCCAATCGGACGATGAAGAGTTGGAGCCTGAGAGTGGCTTAGAATGTGTGCGCGTAACCAAGGAAACACAGGTGAGTTTTTCTGACATCGTCGCTGATTTACCTTCCTGAGAACAGAAGATAAATCAGTGAAAACATTCTTTCATCAGATTTGATCCCTGAAGTGATTCAGGTTCCCTCTGCTGTTCCCATTAAAATCCATCCAGAGGACATTTTACAGAATCATATGGAACTAATGTCTGAATATTTACACACGTCTTGGTGCAGAGCTGCAGATCTCAGGTACAATGCACATTGTTGGCATTTCCCTCATGATGGCTGCACCAAATCCAAACAGGTTAAAAGACAAAACATTCAAACATTTAGATATTTGTCCATCATCCATTTCCAGCAGACACTGGGCCAAAGGCAGGGACACCTAGACAGGTACCAGTCCATCACAGGGTTTATTTTACATTTCCATAATTTGTTGAACTTCCTGACTTTCCTGTCCACCCTGTCATTTTGAGGTTGCTGTCCCTTTAAGAGACAGGTGGGTGCAGTTACTCCAAAGTCATCAATCAATCAATCAAGTTTTATTTGTATAGCACATTTCAGCAGCAGGCATTTCAAAGTGCTTTACATCACATCAAAAACAGAAACATAATGCAACATAGAATCAACAGTAAAAAACAGTAAAAACAACAAAACAACAATAAAAAAATAATTAAAAAAAACATGACATTTAGTCAAGTTCCATCAATTAATCTATAATTGAGAATGTTCCAAATGAAAACCTAAACAGG